>VDFB02276531.1:0-66032 GCA_007258455.2 Sequoia sempervirens
AAAGGGGGCAACATACTGCCTACCAAGTTTGAGCAATAATCAAAGGTCACCTGCAAGGGGGGGAAGACCTTAATTCGCAAGTGATGCACCTAGAACTTGTCAGTTGACTGACAAGCAAATGACTACATGCCAAGGGAGATTAGTGTTGAGAACGCAGGTGGTTGCCCAATGAAATCCAGAATCAGAAATGAAAGGGGGGGTTGTTTTTCCTTTCCCAATCAATCGTAAATCATCTAAAGTTGTTCCATTAAATCAAGGAAGTCAATCTATTGATGCAAGTCATCGTCAAGGCCCATTTGATCCAATGAAGAATGTTGTGAATCCATCAAACTTAAAGTAGCCTTCTACAGTTTCAACTATAGTAAAAGGGCAATCAGCTAAATGACAAAACTGCTATAGCACCTAGGAATTAAAGGACAAAATAGGAATGAGGACAAGGAATGTATTTTAAATTTCTATATAATGGGGGGTAGGTGAAACCCTAATGTAAACAAATTTGGTCCACTCATTGTGAATTGATCCTGGCCATTCATTCTTCTTTTGGAAAACTATAAATAAGGGTCTCCTCGTCATTTGTAAATGGTTGGAGAATTGGTGTAAAGGCATTCTACAGCAATAGAAAGCAACATTGAATTATTTATGGGTGTTTCTTTTGAACTTGTTCATTATGCATGCATGGTTCTACTTCCCTGTTAGTTTCTTGAGTGGAAGTGATAATGGTGCTTGTTGTTACAGTATTCAATGAATTTCCAGCTCATATTTTTTGTGGTTTGTTGATGATGAATCACTTTGTAAAGCTAGTCTGAGCTTCCTTACTTCATTGCTGCAACTTAGTTCAATTGCATACTCATGATGTGTGTGTGCAATCTAAAAATCTGCAGTCCTTAGAAGATTGCACTGGTTTTGTGTAACTGTAGGTTCCTCTTGGCCAAGCAAAACTCAGTTTAGGAAGTTTGTCTACTGTAGCGACCTCCATGATTATTGTTCATGCATAGCTTAGGCTTAGGAACTTCTTCTCTTCCCTACCCTTTTGACTTTTATTTTAAATAAGTGCTTTGAATAAGGTTCATTGCACATTGTAAAGCCAAATTTGAAGTTGAAATAGGAGTTCTAGACTACTGTTTGAACCTGCAGCAACTAAGCAATAATTTCTACATCCTAAGAACTCCATTTGCAAACCCAACTTCCCATGCTTTGTAACTCATTCGTAAGTCTTCCCTATGATTACCAGCAAATCACATGAAACAAGTAAGATATTCCAAGCACTGTCGAGACTTGACATTAGAGACCTTCGGATAGTGTTCTACAATTTGATTGTAGAAGATTGTCTTTCAAGAGAGGTGATGCACCTATGCATTACCTATGTTGATAAGTGCATAAAAAATACATCAACAAGTATCTTTTGAACCTAAGGTTGTAAATTCTTGTGAGTCAGTTTAATACTTTGCTTGGTTCCAAAATTATACAAACAAACATTCATGATATTCCTCTAAATTTCAAACCCTTTGGTCTAAGTATGGATACCATTTGACAAACCTTGATATTAATGCTTGTCCTAAGAATTTATTCGTAGAGGCTTCTAAGTATTTTGGTTTATATCTCAATCCATACTTCCTAAAGTTAACATAAACAACTATGGCTTGAACTTCATCCTTTTCACAAAATTTATGTTGTGAAATTTGTGATGTTTTTTGACATAGACATTTAGTTTAAACTTCATCAAGACAAGTGTTTGTGGTAAAATAAATTCACTTAAGCAAGATAACTTGACAAAATTGAACCCCACATGACTATTTGGAGACCGATCACTCCTATAGAACAACTCGACCTTACAAGTGCTATCATTCAGCCAAAATTTGAACTAATTGAATGATAACAAACCAACATAATTAGTGGTTTGAGAAGCTTCACTTTTGAAACAAAAGAAACACCTATTCAGTGGAGAAATGCAACAACACTCTTAGATGAAGAAGAGGAACAAGCAAGATATTGTGGCTAGAAGACCCATATTACCACCACCCGCATGGCAATAAATATCCTCTTTTCTTCCATAAATTTTAACTTCTCTAAATGATCTCATGCAAAATCAAAATTCCCAAGAGAAAGTCTACATGTCGATATTTCAAACATAGACATAAGTTTGAATTTCGGAAGGAACGAGTTACAGAGACGAGGACATGGGGCATCAAGTTGGATGATGGGACGGCCCTTAATTGACTTCCTGGTGTTTTGATTTGAGCATTCGTTAACTGATATTAGGAGCATTATTTGAGCGATATGCTTTTGAGTTGGAATACAGAGAATTAAAGGTCAATGCATTTGAAATAGTTAAAGACTTTTGCTTTGTCAGGGTAGACGGGTGTAAGCTGCAGGCAGCAGGATAACCGGCAGCGGATTTTGTTTGCTTTGGGTCCCGGGCGGCAGGAGGCTTTCAGAGTCTTGGAACTGTCTAATCATTCAGGGTCTTTAGGATTTAGACACTTTAGGAGTCTGGCATGTTTCTACTTGCAGTCCTTATCAAACAAAGGGGTTTCACCTTTAAGGTCAGCTTTAAGACCAAACATTTCACCGCACCTCTTCACAACTCAAAATTTTATCCCCTAACTTGTCGAGCTTTTCCAATTAGACCACTAGCACCTTGCGGCTTTAATCCTCTATAAATCAAACCCTAACTTAGCTGTTTTATACTTGTGAAGTGATCCTTTTCCCATTCATTTAACATGCGGTTGAAGTTAAATTCATTTGAACTAAGTTTAATGTAAAGATTCAAAATTTTACAAAGATTTCCGAGTTCATCAACATCCTTTATCCAAACATAAACACATCAAACTTAAGTCAAAGGTATTGTCCCAAAATGTTTGCAAAGATCACTTCCCACATCATCCACCTTTTCATCTCCCATTATCATCATTGCATCAAAAAGACTTGGAGCATCCCTTTTACCTAGATTTGAGTCAACTAGAGAGTTCAAACATTACAAATCTCAACATAACTCTCCCAGAGGTGACCCAAAATTTATGGTAAAAACAAGATCACAACACAAGAGAATCATGGAGAAAATCAAAGTCAAATTTACCTCAAGTGATCCAAATCCTCTAGAATTTGATTTGAGAAGTCACATCACCCTATCACAACAACCTTCATCTCCATTAGGGCCATATGAGATAGAGGACATCACGAACAATCCATTTGGACTTACTAGGGAAGAAATCATGGAGCATCAAGCCTTAGAGAACATAGTTCCCAACTCCCCATCTTTTCTTGCACAATCATTGACACAAGGCTTGACGTCATCCACTATTCCAACAACTCCATCCCTAGGGCTAAATCAAACATCAACACCTAGTATTGCAACTAGTCTTACTAAGGATTTTGGTCATACTCTTCCATTTGAAAGCAACACACTTGTGGGTACCCTTGAAACCAATCCTCCATCCCAAACGACCACTTGGACACCAACATTTGATCCTCCTCCTATTCCTGAGGATCCAAAATAGCCATATAAACCAATTACGCTTCATTACTCCACAAAAACTTCAACATATTGAGGACACCCATCTTCATCCATACCTACAAGTACCACAAGTGTTCCCAACATCACGAAAGGTAGTGTGGACCAACAAGACCCAAAAGGGAAAGGAAGTTCCCTCATGCAAAATTATCCTTTAACACCACATGGGAAATCTTCATCCAATCCTCCCATGGATACATCAAACACAACAATTGTTCAAAACACATCTATTCCCTCCATCATCATCCCACAACAAAACAATCCCTTAATCACGAATCTTGTCAACCAAGGTAATACCTTGACCACATCACAAACACAAGGGAATCTCCAAAACATTGGTCAAGGGAATCCTTTCAATCAATGGATCCAAGGTCCTAATGTGCCTTTGACATCACAATATTTAATGATACCATCCTCATCTTTACCGTTTCTCTCCCAAGTCATGCAAAATCAAATGGGACCTCAAGCTTACATTCCTCCACCACAATCTACTATCCTGCAAGTAATGTTAAACCAAGGGAATCCACAACCTCTCATCAACAATGCACGATCCACACAAAACATCAACACGCAAAGCCCATCACAGATGTCCTAACAGCTAGTTGATCCTACATTACAAGCACATGCCCTAGCCTTACAACAATCCCAACAAGCTTATCAGTAAGCAGTCCAACATCAACAACAACAACAACAAGAAGCAACCTTAGAAGCATAACAACAACAATAAGTAGCCTTAGCAGCACAACAATAATAGCAAGTAGCCTTAGCACAACAACAACACCAATCCCACCAAGCAACCTTAGTAGCACAACAACAACAACAACATGCCCAACAATAAGCCCTAGTGGCGCAACAACAACAACAAGCTCAAAAAGAATCCCTTGTAGTTCAACAACAACAAGTCTTACTAGCTCAACGGTATGCCCAACAACAACAACAACAACAAATTTCCTATTATAACTCTCAACAGAACATTTTCAATGCAAATGTGTTAGGAACATATGTATCAACACCTCAATCACATTCACTGAATCTCACACCACCATACACCCCATACAACAACTTATCATATCATAACCCATCAATCATCCCAACATATCTTCCTCCACCAAACCCGCAAGATGATCTAGCATCACAACTTAAGGTGTTGTCACAAGAAATGCAGGACCTTCGAATTAGCAAGACAAAGAATCCCCATACACAAAACCTATGCCCATATCCATTCGATCAAAACATCACAATGGTACCATTCCCTCCCAATTTTGAAATCCCCAAATTCGACAAATATAAAGGGAGAGGAAGTCCTATGGACCATATCAAAGAGTTTAATGTCATGTGTATGGAGGCTGTGTACAATGATTCTTATTTAATGTGCCTCTTTCCCCGAAGTCTAACAGGTCCTGCCATGGATTGGTTTTCTCAACTACCTCCCAGTATCAAATATTTTCAAGAAATTACCGATAAATTCATAGATCATTTCTCCTTTAATCTTGACATGGACATAATCCTAGAAGAATTGCATACTCTCAGACAAAACAAAGGAGAGTCTTTCGCTAACTTCTTACAATGGTGGAGACAAAGAGCTAGTAAGAGAAAGTGGCTCCTTCATGATGAACAACAAGTGGGGATCATCATAGAAAATCTAGATCTGGATCTATCCTTGCACTTGAAAATGTAGTGCATCACATCTTATGACAAGCTTGTTCCTAGAACCCTTAACATCGAGAGAGCTCTAATCTCATAGGGAAATACCCAAGCATACAAAGATAATTTCCCATCAACCAATTCAAATGAAAAGCCTCAGGTCTAGGTTAAGAATAAGAATGCGAAAAATGATGGTGTAATAGATGCTAAGGTGATCCTAACTGCTCCTAGACTAAACAACAATAAAGTTGCTAACATCCAACCAATTGTGCAGCAAACAACACCCCCTCAGAACAATTAGATCAACAACACTGAAACACAACAACGACGAACTTCTAACAAGACCAACTAACCAAAATGCAAATATATATAGTTTTCAAAACCTATCGAGACCATCATGAAGAAATTGGTAGATTCAAACCTGATAATGCTTCCCAACTTTTAAAACTACCAAGAACCACAAGAGAAACCATCTTGGTACAACGAGAATGATCTTTGTCACTTTCACAAAATCAAAAGACACAAAACATCAAACTACATGAGGCTCAAGAATATTATCCAAGACCTTATAGAGAGTGATATCATATTTGTTGAAGTACCAGCCAGTAATCAGTATTTTAAGATATACAAGACCCCTATGCTCGATCATAACAAAGGAAACAACAATGAGAAAGAAAAAGATTACACAAATGTGTAGCATACCTATTCCAATGTGGTCGCTTCCTGTGATAGTGTCATTACTATCATCACCATCAAAGGATCTAGTGTTGAATGTGGAGTCACCACATGACATGGTAAGGTCACCATCCAAGGAGTCCCATTTCAATCTAGGGCACAACCTACTCAACCAACAATAAGCACTAGCAAGTATAATCTCTTAGATCAACTTAAAAAGACCCCCGCACAGATCTCTATCTTAGAACTATTGAGGCTATCCCCCACGCATAGGGAGATCTTAGAGGAAGCTTTTTCTACGTCATCCATTCTTGAGGATATAGATATCGAACAATTTCAAGCTATGGTAGGGCATATCATTAATCATCTCCTCACCTTCTCGGAACAAGACCTATCATCACAACCATCTCATAATTGTGCTTTACACCTGGAGGTTATCATTCATAAGAATAAGGTTAAAAGAGTCTTAGTAGATGGAGGTGTTGGCCTAAACATTTTCACCGTTTAGTTGATCAAAAATTTGGGCTATCCAAAGGATACTATTTAGAATACAAAGAGCACCACCATCAGGGCGTATGATGACCAAGAACGAGTATCACAAGGCATCATCGCACTACCCATCCAAGTGGTCCCCCTCATTGTAGAAACTACATTCCAAGTGTTATACCTTGATCTTCCATACAACATACTACTTGGTTGACCCTAGATCCATGCCTTAAAAGTTGTAGCTTCAACCTACCATCAATGTGTAAAGTTTCCTTTCGAGGGTAGAGAAGTTACTATCCATGGAGATCCCTAGCCTTTTTACTACTACAAGAATCTTGAGGCCAAATTCTATAAAATCCCCCAAATACCCAATAATGACAAAGGGCCTACACCTTCTACCTCATTTGTTGGCCCATCATCCCTTGCATCTACCTCTGAAACGAAAGCACCCATTGTGCAAAGCGTACTTGACATCAAAGTAGTGATCTAGGATGATGGTTGTGGAAAGTATAAGCTAACAATGGATACTTTTGTGTTGGGAGAGTTACCTCTTTCTCCCAAATCTCATGGAAAACCCACACCTGTCAACAATATCCCTAAAACTATCAAGATGGCAGCTACTACCTTCACCAAATGGGGGGACCTGAACAAAGAAGATGTTAACGAGGAGGATATCTCTAAACTACTCTATCAAGATGAAAGACCTGTCCTTGTTCTTCCCACGGAAGATGATAACAAAGGCTTACAACTAATGAAGGGAATGGGATATACCAATGAGAAACTGGGAAAAAATGACAAAGGTTTGCTAGAACCTATCGTTCTTGAGAAACATCCAAAGAATCTTGGCCTAGGTTGTACTACTAGCAAGGTCACCCTTATTGGAAAAGGTGCTTCTGGTAAATGAGCTGAGGCTTCTTCTTGGTTACCAACATCGCATGATAATACCCTAGATGGCTTCCCCCTCGATGTTGCTGACCTATTTGAGAATAACTCCCTCTTCATACTATCCATCATCCTTTACCCCAAGCAACCGACCAAATGAAATACACCTAGTATACCCACAACCCATTGACTTGGACCAACCAGGACCATTGATTCTAGATTTATTCAAAAATAATGAAACAATCTCATAATTCATGGGACTCTGAGATAACTTACCCTAGGCAGATAATAAAGCAGGAATTGATATAGAGCTAGACACAAGAGCATACTATGCGGAGACAATTGAATCCTTCAGTCGCAAAATGGATGACATGCAACTAGCTTGCAGATCTTTGAGTGAAAACCACACTGCGACACTCTCTAATCTTAAAATAATAAAAAAGGGATGTATCTGAGGGTGAAAACCTCTTTGAGGCACCCAAGGATGAGGGATTCAATCTCCCCCTTAGTGAAATGCATCCAAAAAAGTCACCAGTCTTAGTAGAAAAGGCCACTCCAGTCAATGTGGGAACAAAAGAATCACCTAAGATCACTTTCTATGTCGAATCTTTGTTGGATGAAGAACAGAAGAACCTAGCAGAATTCCTAAAAGAGCGAATATCTAACTTTGCATGGTCATATATAGATATGTCAGGGATTGATCCAAAAGTGGTAGTGCATCATCTAGCAGTCTATCCTGAAGCCAAACCAGTAAAGAAAAAGTTAAGGAAGATGCACCCTCAGATAGCATTCTTGGTCAAACTTGAGTTACAAAAGCTTCTTGATGTTGATTTATTTGACCAATAGATTATCTTGAGTGGGTTTCAAACCTGGTACCAATCTCTAAACCCACTGGGGGCATCATAATATGCACTGATTTCATAGATTTAAACAAGGCATGTTTGAAGGATGATTTCCCTCTTCCTAACATCAACATCATAGTGGCCTTAATAGTTGGGCATGAAATGCTATCACTCATGGATGGTTTTTTGGGCTACAATCAAATGATGATCACTGAGGATTGACACAAAACTACATTCACTTGTCAATGGGGGATATACTGTTGGAACATGATGTCGTTTGGGCTAAAGAATGTAGGAGCAACCTATTAGAGAGCAATGACCCTCATCTTTCACGACATGATCCACAAAATAGTTGAATATTATGTGGATGATATTTTGGAAAATCCAAAGAAAAGGAGTGAGCACATGCAAGTCTTAGGATCCATCTTTGACAGGTTTGAAGAGTATAAGGTATAGCTAAACCCAAAAAAGTGTGTCCTTTAGGTTACATTAGGGAAGCTTCTTGGCTATATCGTCTCACAAAGAGAGATAGAAATTGATCCAGCAAAAGTGAAATCCATCCTAGACATGGAGCCACCGCAAACATTAAAATAGATGAGAGGGTTACAAGGAAGATTGCAATCCATCAGGAGGTTCATAGCGCAACTATCAGACAAAATCAACCATTTTTTGCATCTTCTCCATAAAGGAATAACTTACAAGTGGGATGAAAAGTGTGATAAAGCTTTCCAACATATCAAGGACTATCTATTAGCACCTCCAATGCTCATGCCACCAATATCGAACGAACCATTGATCTTATATATCTCAGCAACATCAGCAACACTAGGTGCTCTTCTGGCACAACATGATGAAAACATAAGGAAAGAGCCATTTATTACATCAACAAGACCTTGGTGGGATATGAAATGAACTATTCATCCATTGAGAAAGCATGCTTAGCATTATTTTTTGCTTCACAAAAGTTCAGACATTACATGTTGTCACATCAAATTAAGCTTATTGCAAAGATCAACCCATTAAAATACCTATTATCCAAAGCAAATCTAACTAGGCGAATGGCCAAATGGGTGATGATCTTGACTGAATTTGATATAGAGTATGTGGAGCACAAATAAATCAAAGGATAAGTGATCATAAACCAACTAGCATAGGAACCTATCTATGTAAAGAATCCATTGATATCTGAATTCTCGGATGGATTAGTATTCCTTGTCAATACAACAAATCATTGGAAGATGTAATTTGATGGATCGTTCACCCGACATGGATCAGGAGTAGGTATTCTCTTCATCACCTCTCAAGGTGATTACATCCAAAAGTCATATAGGCTATCATTTCCATGTACTAATAACATTGTTGAATACGAAGCCCTAATCATAGGTCTAAGGATAGTAGTTCAATGGTAGATACAAGAGATGAAAGTCTATGGAGATTCACATTTGATTATCAACCAAGTCAATGAAGACTAACAAACTAAGGACGATAAGCTTACTCCTTACAAGAAGATGGTATAGAATCTCAAGGACCTTTTCATTGATATAACTTTTGAGCAAATTCCTCACATGAACAACCAAGCAACAGATGCTATGGAAACAATCGGGTCATTGTTAGACATGCCAAACAATGTCCTACAATGTGAATTCTTGGTAGAACAACTTCTCGTACCAAATTTTGAAATCTCAGAATCTGAATTTGTGTGTGTCATTGTTGGTCCTAGATCCCCATGGTACCATGACATCTTTACCTACCTAAGCAAAGGAACCCTCCCATCCAATATCACCTCTAACCTTAAGAAGACCTTTGTTAAGAAGGCATCCTGATTTATGATCTTAGGTGATACCTTATACCACCGAAGCATCGAGGGGACATTACTATGATGTCTTAAACAAGAGGAAGCCTTGACCTTTTTAACAGAAGTACATGATGGTATATGTGGTTTCAATTCTAGCGGTATGACTTTAGCTAAGAAACTATTGAGGATAGGATACTACTAGCTAACCATGGAAAGAGAAGCCCATCAGTATGTGCATAAGTGTGTCCAGTGTCAACAACATGGAGATCTAATTTATGTGCCAGCTCAGGAATTGCAACCAATGGTTATACCTTGGCCTTTCTCGTAGTGGGGGCTTGACCTCATAGGAAAGATTACCCCAATCTCATCTAATGGCCACAAGTTCATCATAACGACCACTGAATACTTTACCAAGTGGGTTGAAGCCATTCCTATGACCTACATAATAGGGAAGCAAATTTCTAAGTTTATCTTGAATTACCTCATCTGCCATTATGGTGTTCTGCAAACTCTTATCTCAAACAACAAAACACCCTTCAAGAATCAGGATGTGAAAGAGCTATGTCAAAAATTCAACATCCAACACTGATTCTCTACCCCGTATTACCCCTAGGGTGACAGTCAAGTTGAGGCTATAAACAAGAGCATTCTAAAGATCCTAAAGAAAATGGTCAATGAAGTTGGTCGTGACTGGCACCTACAGTTAAATCCCATTCTTTGGGCCTATCGAACCAGTATGTACACACCTACAGGTGCAACCCCGTTCTCCTTGTTCTATGGATCATAAGCCATCTTGCCCATTGAGGTCAAGTTTCCATCACTATGAGTGTCACTACATAACCTAATCACTTATGAAGAATACATAATATCTTGGCTAAATGAGCTAGAATTCTTGGATGACTGTCGTCTTGATGCACTTAATCACTTGTAAGTATATCAAAACCAAATGAAACAAAGCTATAACAAGAAGATTAGATATTGGTATTTCCAAGTAGGGGTTCTTGTCCGAAAGCATAATCAAAAGAATCTTCCAGATCAGGATAGTAAAGGAAAGTTTGAGCCTAACTGGTTAGGTCCCTTTGTCATCACAACAAGTTATGGATCAAGAGCATACCAATTTTCAACACCATAAGGTGAAACCTTTTAGGATCCAATTAACAACTTGCATCTTAAAAGGTTTTATGCCTAGTCTTGAAGGGTGTAAATCTGAAAATACAGAAAAAAGAGATCAAAATCCAAAATAAATAAGAAAAAGGATTGAAAAAATTAAAGAAAAACAATCATCCTCTAGTGAAAACCACTTTGGTGGTGCTTTGGGCAAGTACCTTGGTAAAAACCTAGAAAATAGGTGTCTTGCGTAAATAAAGTACCTCCATCTACCTGGGCTCTTTCTCCTATCATTCCATCGATCACATCGCATCCTTCATCCTATTTTGTCCATCACCCATCCGCGTCCATATCATAGCTTGATGTTTTGATGTATCGTATCCCCTTAGTACTACTTGGCATGTTCCAAAGGTCAGTTTGTCTTGCCTATATCGAGATAGTCTATCATATCACACCAGGGGCAATTCGTTATGGATCAGATCAAGTTCTTATATATCTTAAGGTCATTGAAAATCCCAAAAGTATTCGTAAAACATTCATCAGAAAATCCAAAAACACTTGCAAAATCAAAAAAATCCAAAAACATCAAAATCTTGTATAGCTAAAATCCAAAAACATTCATAAAATTGTAAAGGCAAAATCCAAAACATCTAAAACACATCAAAATCCCTAAAAAGGTCAAAACATAAAAAATCCAAAAATAGTACCATATTGAACTACGTTGTCTTTGAGCTTGAATGTAGGCAAGGCTATCATTGATGTGCCCCTGAGATACCCTAGGTTAGGCGTTTAGGAGCCCATCATAATAAACTAACATTCCACCAATTGCTAAATACCTTCACCTTCAATAAGTCGAGCCAGTTGAACTACGTGGTCTTTGCATGTATAACGTGTATAACATAGGCAAGGCTTATTTTTGATCAGCCCTCGAGGCCCCCATGATAGGTCTTTTAGGTTAGGTTCTTGGTCATAAAACTCAAAAACTCCTAAACATTCACAAAATTGAAAACCTTAAACATTTGTAAAACCGTGGAAAACCTTAAACATTGAAAAATCAGAAAATACCAAAAACATTTAAATAACAAAAAACACAAAAACATTATAAAACATTCAAAAGACCTAAACAACATCAAATATCTTAGAGAAAACCCTAAATGGCCTCAAATAATTAAATATAAAAATAAACATCCACATAAACTTTTGAAAAGACCAAAAACAACCTCAAAACATATTCAAAATACCAAAAACATTGAAATATTCTAAAAAATCCAAAACGATCCATCCCATTTCGCTTTCACTCAGAATAACCCTCCATCCATAATAAATTGATCGTCACCTTCTACCTTTGGAAAAACAAATAGAAAACAATTATCGCAAGTCATAAAGTGAGAACCTAAGGTGTCAAAATCTAAAGTCTATATCATAGGTAAACGAGTTAGTGAAGTTTGTATCAACGACTTATCATAAACCTCATCCTAATAAAAACATTTTATCAACATGTCCTAGGATGAATCCTTCCTGCGATGGGCATTAGTATCAAAAATCACCTTAGCTATATTAAACTGGCAAGAGATACAGATAACACTGACTATTTGTCTTTGATCTTTTCTTATGATTTATTTTAATGACCCATTTCGAGGACCTCTCAATGATGTCTATCAAAACGATTTAGAGAGAAAGGAGTGGGGCATCAATCATTATCTTTTGTTTGTTGTGCTTGTTGGTATTCTTGTAAAATAATCTTGGTGCATACTTGCTTGGTTGTGTGTAGGAAAGTTGGTTGGAGTACATTGTTGACTATTGCGTATGCTTCGGTCCGATATATTCTAAAGCTTCTAACTTACAGTCCAATGAGGTTTCCGTATGTTAAGGTGTGAACAAGAACTATTCTATTTGTTTGCAAAGTCAAAGTCCATTACACTAGATACAATGCCATCTTGGTTATCAATACCTTGATGCATCGTGTCTATGTGTTATATCAAAAATAAGGAACGGAAAAAAATCCCAATCCCAAGATATGAGCAAATCATCATTATGCATTTCTCATCACCATCTCTAATAAAGTCTCAGTGGATCATAGACTTTTTCAAATTTTTGAGTCAATCATCGAAATCAATGGTCAATCATCTTATTTCTTCTATCTTCTCTTTGTGCTAACTTGGTATCATGATAGTCAACAAAAAATTTCATCAATGCATCCATCCTACATCCACAAATCATCAACATGCATACATCTTGCATAAATCACGACATATCATAATATGGAGAACACATATCAATTGCATTATCATTTAAGTTGTCAAGAATAATATAGACTTGTTATTGTAAGCATCTTAAATCGTTGCATTCATATCATAAACATACATCACATTATCATGTCATAAGCATGAACATCTGCATTATTCGTCCATACATCCATATGCATACATCATCATCTCATAAATTACATACAAAAATACACAAAAAGAAATGTATCCACATCATTTGCATACACATCACATGAGCATATCATATCATCCATCCGATGGAATATCATAAAAAAAGGTACTAAAATAGAATATAACATTGCATCAATTCCATATCGTTACATCACATATCATCGCATCATAGATTATCATTACTTATTGCATAAGCATAAATAAAAGAATTGCATGCATACATGATCACAATATATAAGCATATCACATCATATCATCATCAAATACATCCATATATTCATAAGCATGAAATAAAATGAACACATCACATCATATATATATCAAAAAATGGTGAATGTCATGATACAATATCTGAGTCAGTGTATGTATATTGATCAAAAGTACAATATCCATGAGGCTATAAAAATGGAGCCCATGAATGTGTATCTATATAAAGAATCAAACAATAATAATAATAAAGTGTTTGTACGAGCAAGATAGCCCTGATGGCTAATCCCCTCACTAGGTTGTCTCTTTGGCTGATCCTCAGCCCGGGGATGTGTCCCACTCCTCTGTGAGTAATCCGGTTGCCTAATCATCGTAGGGACATCCCGGTGGTAGTGCATGAGATAATAAGTAGCCTCGGTAACAACCTCTCGATACAATCGGGTAGACATTATTTGTCCCTGAGTTGTAGCTGTCATAGACTCTAGTTGTTGGCGCCGCCCAACCTCATATGCTAACTGCATATCAACAGTCTACCTAAGCTGACGCTCTTGGTCCCTCTCCACCATTAGTGTTTGTACTTGCTACCTAGACTGGTCTCTCTTACAATGATGACCAAAATTTTCTGACGAGCTTGATCTTGCTCACCCTTCACCACCTACAATTATTGTTGCAACTATTGTATTTGTGCATCACGGGGATCTGGCCCCGACGGTGGCTGTTGTGGAGGTTGTTGTTGTATCGGTGACTACTAATTCAATGGTGGTGCTCCCGAGACCTATCCATAATGATGTTGGCCATCTTGGCTATCCTGTCCTCTACCTCTGCCATATGGACCTTTACCCCATCCTCTGCCCTATTCGTCATTTGGTTGTCCTCTACCTCTGCTTACACCCCTCCCTCTTAGCCTCCCTTGTGGAGGTACACTGTTGGATTTGTAAATCATGGTGGGGGAATGAACCATGCATCATAAGCAGGCGTCGTCTGTGCATCCCCCTATCCTTGATCATAGGCCCATGGCCTAGCAACCAACTATCGAAAGCCCTTAACAATATCATGGGATGGGATCGTGTGTCCCCATGCTGTCTTTCAAGCTGACCTGGAAAAAATGGCGGTATACTGATCATCAAGACTGTCCTACCTCTCTCCAAACTATTTGGCTACCTTATCAAGCACCTCTCAATCATAGTGTGCTCGCAACCCTAGATATATTGAATTTGTCGAGCGAAGAAAAGCTATTGCACATCGTCATACCAAGCTGGCATCTGAACACATGGTTGCCATCTGAATATTGTCATGTCATCGATCATTCAACACTAGTATGGAATGTCGAGCTACACTTTGTGCTGCAAAGTGATGGCACCCTTGTATCTCCAAACAATAGGATCATCTGGCTCTACATTTGCCATATGAACAATAGGTTGAAGCACAATGATGTGCTCCCAGGCCCAAATATGGAGAAGATTGACTCCTGTGCCAATAGCTCTGCCATCGCAATAAATGAAATCATGCATATCATGGTAAAGGGAGGCCAACATCACTGGCCCCCATGCATACAAGGTCCTCTGGAAGAGCATCATGTGCCAAGCCAGACCCCATCCCGAATTGAATCCTTTGCTCCGTCAATCTGGAGCAACCAACCCTGAGACCACTATCACAATAATCAGTCTGAAAGTTGACACCTGACCTTTATACATCTCGAGGTCAGTCTGGGACTTGACCAGGACAATGTCCTCTTAGTCAAGCATTTCATGATAAACATCATATCTGGCATCAGTGTCATATATCGCACACTCACCATGTATTGACAAACACAAAATCCACCATACATCCTCTAACATCACTGTTGCCTCACCGATAGGTGAGTGGAATGACGAGGTCGCGCTATGCAATCATTCGCATTGCACTATCATCATCACTAAAATGGGTTCGGATGACAGGCATGTAAGCAACGTACCACAAGCCAATCTCCCCTAGGTGCTCATGTCACAACTCAAACAAATCATTGAGTCTAGAAAAAACTATCGGTCAATGCTTGCGGGACATCAAAGGCAAGATAACCTCCTGCATCCACAAAGCACACGGCGTAAAAAATCATAGAAAATGGCTAATTTTGGAGTTTTTATCCCCCAAAATGATATTATCATTGCTATTTATGATAGCGTCACTATAATTCAAATTCCAAATGACGATGTTCAAGGCATTTAAATTGCAATTCGTGATATGTGTCGCTATTTGACCTTGGAAAACCCTAACCCTAAATTTCAAATCACAAGTTGCATCGCTATTTAAAATTTGAAACCCTAATTTTAAATCATGAACTGTGTTGCTATTTACATATGCATTGCTATAAATCAAAATAGCGTTGTTATATGGCAACACCACCAAAATTCAATTTTTAAAATGCATTAAATGCACCTAAAAGTCAAAATTCAAATCAAGTTTTGAATCACATACCGATGGTTCTGTTCCTGGAAGCCTCTGGTATTCGTGAACTTGATTGGAAATGTGTCGTGGGAGCACTCATTACGCCATTTCGTCAAAGGGTCAAAGCTCAAAATGCAAGAATCATGGAGGTGTGAATGCACAAATGAATTGAAAGTGACCCTTCCTCACCTATTTATGCTCGCAAATTAGGGATTTTTGCCCTAATTTAGCCATGAAGCTAGGGTTTTTCACCATTTTCACCAATCTTGCCAAACTGAAGCTTATTTTGCATCATTTTTTACATTTTTTGGCATGTGCTTTGCATCCTGGAGCCTTTTCGGATCCCTTGGGCAACATTTTACGCTATTGAGAAATCAACCCGAGTGAAGAATTTGCCCAGATTTCTGGGGAAGCGTGAGGAACCAACTTATTCCTTACTGTGGGGCAACAATGGGGCATCAAAAAGTGGTTTTAATTTTTTAATTTGTTGATTTAAGCAGCAGTTTTTTTTTAATCCAGAAGACGTCCAGATCTTTAGGACTAACGTAACGAATTTTCTCCGCACTTAGAGGGCAAGTATGATGCTTAAAATGTCCTAAAATGATATCCGCCTCGCAGAATCAAGTACACTCACATCATTCATGTAAAGGCCCATACTCTTTTTGCGGTAATTAAATTAAGCCTAGCTGCGTTTAATTAATTGCATCATTTTCACCTATTAACCTAATTTATTGAATTAGGTTAATTCACACCCTTCCATGCTAACATTTTGTCTAATTGAATTAAATACATCAAGTTATTTAATTTAATCCCTAAATCTTCTCATTTAATTAAAATAACCCTAAGTTATTTAAATTAAATATCATTACACTTTCCCCTTTTCATTAAATCACTATATTTAATGAGAATCATCTAATTCCCCTAATTTTATAATTAAACCTTTGTTTAATTATCAATTAATCTAATTCCCCCCACTTGCAAGGGAATATTCCTCCTTTGTACATTCCTCCAAAAGGAATATTCCCATGGAATATTCCTTCCCTTTTTACACAATTAAACTTTGTTTTAATTTGCTAAATTGTCTATTTTCCCTCACCCATGAGAATATTCCAAGTAATATTCTCTTTCCTCACTCATTTGTAAAAGGAGAATAGTCCTTTCTTAACAAACTTACTTGACTTCTCGAGCAAGTTAACTTGTGACCTTTTGTGCAAGTTAACTTGTGACCTCTTGGACAAGTTGAAAGTGTGTTTGTTTGAACAAAGGAGAGCCCTTGATTAAATCTCATCATTGATTCCCATCCGTTGATGAGAATCCATGATCCATACCTCCAACTTCTCCCATCCTTGATCATTGATTAGCTTTTTCAATCTTAGCCCTTCATTTTTTATTTGCTTCATATAAATAGGTCACTATTTGGAGACAAAGGGATCCATCTTTTTCATAGCAAACTCATGCTATTGAAATCACTCACACTCACACTCATATTTAGCACATATTTAACATTTTTTTAGTTTAACCACTTTCATAATAGCTTAGCTTCCATTAATGACTACCATGGTAACTTAGATGCATACATTTAGCTTGTTTATTAATTAGGGTTTGAATATTTTAGCTTAGAATCCATTTAGATTAACTTTGCATTTGCATATCTTAATCATTTTAACATAAAATCATGTTAAATTAGCTTGCATCATGCTCATTTAGATCAAAATCATGTTTCATCACACATCTCACAATGGTTTCACCAATTTTCTTCAATAAAATTAGTTGAAACAAAGCTCATTTATCCACGAGATTGAGAAAGGGTCATTGTTTCACATCAACGCGACACCACCCCCACAACAGGATAAGTTTTAGATGGATTAGAGTAGGCATTTAAAAGCTATCATAGTTTAGTATGTTAGTTTTGATAGATGCTTGGTTTAATTTGCATTTGATTGATTCTATTGAGATTGACATTAGTGGATTCATTATGCTTTGATTCTTCATGGATCAAGCATAATTGACCCATACTAATCTGTCGGTCATAATCACCGAAGTTGGATAACTATTGCAATTTTTGCTCCTATTTGGTGGCCTTTAGGAAGACTTCGTTCATAGTGAGAGGATCATGCATGTCCACTTTTGCTCCAATGTGGGGCCTAAGTCCCAATATGAACTTTCGGATATGAAAACGTTCATCTCCCTGATACCGGGGCACATAATTTAGTAGGTTGGTGAACTTTTCCCAATATTGGGTCAGAGTCATGCTCCCCTAAGTTAGGTTTTAGAATTTTGTCACCTTCTTGTCAAAAAAGAGTTGCGGTAACCATCTCTTCCTAAAATATTAGAGGAAGAGCTCCCAAGTAATCTCAGCAAGTTGAAGTTTCCTTTCGGTCTTTTCATTATCCCACCAAGTAGCTGCTTATTCTGAAATCTAATACATAGCCCATGCTACTTTAGTTTGGTCAGATAGTTTACGGAGTCTAAAGTATTTCTCCATCTCAATAATCCATGCCTCATCTCCTGCTCTGATGGATTTACCATCAAACTTAGGCGATGTTACTCTTTTCAGACCCTTTCCTAGTTCTTCCTCAATTTTACCTCGAGGGCCTTCTCCCTGATTGACTTCCACATTCCTGAGAACCTGTTCCTCATGTGCCACTCTGACCTCATGTTCTATGTGATCCATATGAGCCTCTTGTTTGGTCAATTTTTTTACCCACTACCGCCCATCTCTTGCCTGGTGGTCACCATGCTGGCTTACACCCGACCTGCATCACATTTCACATCTATTGTAACTTAACATTGGGTTCTACAAATAAATGTTCTTATTCACATACTCTACATACACATGCATATATCAATCATTCATTAAGGACATACACATTCATGCACAGTAAACATGTTTGAGTTCCTCATTTAACCACACCAAAAATAACATCTTGCTTTATTTATATTGTGGGTTAATAGACCCTTATTTACAAAGCTTCTTATTACATTAGTTAGTTTTGTCATTCTCAAAAAGAGGACACTCCTTAGGGTCCTCATCATAATTTACATCTATTTTTTTAAAAGAGGAGGGTTGAGCACGCAAGCTCTCCTTTTCCTCTTTAGTTAATAAGGGTGTGCTTGGTCCACACCCTAGGGGCCAATCTTTGATCGCAGAAAGCTTCTTAATCTTAGGAGTTATCTTTGACTACTCAATCTTCTTGCCCCTCTCCAACTTAAGTCGAGTGAGGGCTTGAGATAGAGTCTCATCATCGAGAATCTCGGGTTGAACCTTGTTCTTGGTGTTTTCTTCCACTATGACTTTCTTGTTCGAGGTCCTAACGATCTTCCATTTCCTTCTTATTGACTTAGACCTTCCCATACCTGCATTCAATCCAGGTTCAGTCAATTCTCATGACAACTTAATTTGGTCAAGGGTCAACTATTCCCCAATCGTGGTTATTAAGGACTCAAAAGGCCTAGAGTTGAACCCTAAGCTCTGATACCAAATGTAATAACCCATTCTAATTATTACTTAATTATATTATTGCAAATGACATTATGAATATTTAATTTTAAAAAGACATAACTAAGCAGCTATTTTCAATCATAGCAACACATGTCTAATTAAAATAAGAGTCATAATAATATGTATTCATTTCCAAATGTCAATTACAATATCCAAGTTGACTTGGCTCATTTGGCCACAAAGTCAATACAATATACAATTTTACATCAAGGTTACATCATAGGCCATGATATTCACAAAAATGTACAAGGTTTCCTCTTGACGCTCGCCTCCTCTAGTGGACAAGAACATGGTTGAAGTTCTTTACCGACCAATCACGAAGCTTATGCTTCCCCAAAATTCTTCCAACTTGAAGAATACCCGACCCTACACAAAAAGTTTAGCAAGAGAATAATCTGCAAGGTGGAATTTGGTGCATGCCAAAACATCAACTTGCATCTCTATCAATGACTTAGAAAAAAATGCAAGATCTATGCTAGGAATGGCAGAGAGTGTTATCACAAAGTCCATACATACATAATGGGCTAATTGCTTGGGCAAGCATAAAAATTAAGTTCCAACAACAGATGATAGGTTTTGGATAAAGCAAAAAACTATACTATTTGAACTCCATTTGGCACCCATCCCGGAAGGTAATTTTCAACAACACAGTTATCTCTTGGCAACTATCTACCCTCTAGTAGCATCCACCCTAAGGTGCTCTAGTCTACTTAGGAGTTTCTATTCTACTCAAACAAGAGTTCTTTACAAACATATCTATGGAAAAGTAATTTAGTCTACTTATTTACTCAACTTTAATAAAATTAGAAAAAATAATCCATTGGATCTGTTCATTACATTATCCATTCATTTCACACATATGTCACATGATTACATTCAACGTAATTCAGTATTCATTTAAAAATGAATTAAATAAGTAACAAAAGAAGGTATGCCACAAGTATGTGTATGTACGTAGATGAAGGTCTATGTGCATACACATATATGTAACATCTTAAGTTATTAATTTGTGCATACATTGTGAAATAAAAACCATTATAACATATTGCATTTATTCAAATAATGCTACAGATTTGTCATATCATTTGACAATAATACAAGATGTAAAATTTTCCTTTTTCTAAGAAATAAGAACAAAACTATTTGAATAGTTTTCACATACTAATGTGTTGTTTCTATCAAAATAAATGTTGTTCGTATCAATACAATGTTGTTTACAGAAGTTTTGTAGTTTCATTTTTCAAGTTAACAAGTGTTTCATTTATTCAAGTCTCATCCAGGGACCCTTAGTTAATCAAATACAATCATGATCAAAGATCTAAAATGAAATAACTATCATTTTCATGTTTTCATTCAAAGTTCTAACATTATGAGAACATTTGTATATAATATACATATAAAGAATAGGGGAAAACGATAATGATATCATTTCTTGCAAGGTAATAAAATTTGAATGACATACTGGTTGTTTTAACAACAATAATATTTTGCACATAAATTGGAATCAATTTTAATATGGCTCAGGGTTTGAAGAACCCACATCCATTGATATAAATGTATTTATGCCATAATTGTTCTATGGAACTACTGACAGTTGGTTGACTGTTGCTTAACATATAATAGTACCGAGTTGAAGCCTATGCATGTTGACCCTCGACTTACTTGCATTTGTCCAAAGGGACGATCTAGGTTTCATTCGCAGGGAACGATAATCAACATACATAACATGCAATCATAAAGTTAGAACGATACATCGTTTTGCCTTCATCCTTTGTAGACGAGTAGAAAAGGAATATTATCACAACGATATGGTAAAACAATAATCATCAAATAACAATGGAATGACATAATGATCCACCATCATTCTCTATAGATGAGGCGACATGGTTTCCAACGATGTTATCCATCATCCCCAGATCAGATTCCATGGTTATTGCACCCATATGGTGTGGCATACTGAAGGGTCTAACTCACAGTAAATGATATAACATAAAGATTACAATGAAGGATTTTGCTACCTACCCTTAGAGGGGGCGATAACAATTTAAGAATTGTTTCATTCCAAATCACAGGCTATCGGTTCACCTGATTAGCTGTGTGATTGGATAAGTATAATCACATGCAATAGATAAATAAATATGGCAACATCATAAAACTTACAGGGTATGAAATAATTGACTTTCATGCCGTTAGAGAAGCATGCACAAAGCATGTTCAAGAAAAGAATGGTCGACATGACCTTGCATACAATAGAAAATGTAACAAATTCAATTGAAAGAATTGTATATAGAAGATCAATGAATAAATTTACTCTGATTCAATAGAATCGTCGAAATAAACAAATCATAATGTGCTTAAGAATAAACAAAACTAGAAATGCAAGCATTTCATAGTAAAAATAATCAAATACCTTTGATTTTGAGGATTTTTCAATTGGCTTTTTCCTCATGCTTCATCGAACCAACCGTTCTCCTTCAGTTGGCTTTGATGATATGTTACCAAAATGGTAACTTTCTTTCTTTTTCCTGTGTGCTCCACTAAAGGGGCCATTCAAATCTTAATGGTCATTAATTATTAGCCACCCCATACATCAAATTTGAATATTTTCCTTAAATTTGATTGCAGGCCACGACTTCATAAGATCTTCCTCATGATATTATTTGAATTCTATAAATATGATTGTGATAATTTCAATTCCAAATTTGATTTTTAAGGAATATAAATATATCTATATATATATATTATATTTATATTTATATATATTTGCACACATATGTACATTCTTTGATATATATGTGTGTGTATATACATACACACACACACACACATATATATGTATTTGTTCATATATGTTTATATGTACATATATCACTATTTAAATAAGAATGGACTTTTATCTTATTTTGAACAATAATGTTTAAATGAAGTGGTTTTTCTGAGCCTTTTCAAAATACATACATTCATTTATGTGTTTAATCATACTATTGTTTTCTTTTTAATTTTTAAAACACAAGATCAAGATAGACAATTAAATAAGAAATCACATGTATTTGATTTCACAAGTCTACCTTTTCAATCATCTAATCATTTCAAATCAGATTAATATAATCTCCTATATGAATTTCAAATGCAGTCATCATGCCATTTTGTGGTGTGTGCACCCAAATTCCATCAAGGTTACTGTTCGATCTGGCTAAATGATCCTACTTCAACCATGTTCTCGTCCTTCAACCTGTTTTCCTGTATTTGCACAAACTTTCACTTACATAGTTTATCAATAAAGTTCAATCATAATAAAGTTATAAGATAGTTCAAGAGATCTCATAGTCAAAAGATGGTCAACTTCTTTCAAACTTTCAAAAAATATCAAATTTTTCATTCAACATATTGAATTTTTTCAATAATTCAATTTATCATATTATAATTTAAATGTAATAAAAATTGGGTTATGACAACAACAAACCCTAACCCTTCCTCATATGCGGGTTAAGTAAAAAAAACTAAAACCTTTTTTTCATTTTTGGCACCTAAGACTCAATAAAATATTTTCTTTTCTTTTCCTTACTCTTCTATAAGCCTGGATATTTATGATATGAAACCCATCCTTAGTTTTCATTAATGATTTAAAGATACAAAAATGTCAATAGTTTCACTAGTGAAATATGGTATATTCTTTAGGAAAGCTACTGGTATGTGATCTCTTTGAGCTAGGACAAGATGGTTTTCACCATTGAATATAACAAATACATGTTGTCTTTGGGTAGCCATGTAAGGAGTATGAATAATGTTCTATTTAACTGAATGATAAGTGTCAATGGCTAAGAGAACCTATTGAATGAAGGCGTAGATTAAGCTATAAGAGATGGTATTACTGGACTTTTGGATCTTTTTGGTGGAGATAAAGAATTACTATTTACTCTTCTTGAAGTAAAAGATTATAATTCAATGAATTTGAAGTTACCACTTGAAGATGCTCTGGTTTATATTCTTCACATGAAAGTTGTAGGATTGATCTAGAACCAAAGTGTGTAAAGTGTGCAGTCACTAGGTACTTAAAGGATTACCTCTAATCACTGCAATTTCTAAGTTCAACATCCATCTTCTCAAAAATGATATGAAGTTCATCAACTTGGTCCCACCGGGCATGAAAAAAATATATTTTCACATGAAATTGCACCTTGTTGAAATCTGGTTCAAAATTCCAATGACACAATGGGAGTGATCTCAAAGTTTAGAACCTTACAATTAAGATCAGACCTCCGAAAAAGGTCAACTTCCTTTCTAGCCTAGATATAAAGTGTTGATCCAACCCAACACAGATTAAACCTATAGACAACCTTGATCTAATAACTTACAAAGGAAAAGAGAGAGAGATGGAGGAAAATAAAAGAAGCGGTGATGCACCTGTATCAAGATAAGTTTCTTCCTTGGTTACTACAACATAAAGAATCAATAGAAAATTGCTAGAGGTTTACATAGATCTCTTGCTTATAAAATTTTACAGGTATGAAGGTGAGGGGTTAATGAACACCAAGAGGGAAAAAAATCCATACTTATCTCTTGCAACCAAGTTTTACACAAAAAATATATTTAGGAAAATAGTAAACATTCATCCAAACATGAAGATAATAGATTATACAACATGCCAGAGAGATAGAAGAGGTAAGAGTGAGATATTTTTATTGAATACGAGGCTTAAAGCTAGTTTATAAGTCTATAAAATACCAAAGTGTATGTATTTTATAAGAGAAATAGAGGAAACACCCTTAATATTTAAGAGAACAAAGTGATTTTTAACCTTCAAAAGAGGTACCAAGGAAAGAGAACATGTGATAGGGTATGAAACCCTAGCTACAATATTGCTAATGACTTACAAACATGTCCACTAAAACTTGAGGTCAAAGTGTGATAAAATATTATTGACACCACAACCATACCTTTGCATTGATGAATTTGAGGTTGGAGTGCATAAAACCCCACAAAATTAGCTAAAAAATTGTAGCTTAGGAATGATCCTTTGATAAAAAGAGTCTGCAATCCATAAATGAGGTATATGCACTTCTTTTTTCCCTTGGAATCCATGCCAAAATGTGTTTAAATCCCATACCAGGCCTCCATAGATCGAGATCTCATAGTTCTAGGAGTCATTGAGCATTAATGGTATTTTCTAGTCAAAGAAAGAGACCTCGATGGTCGGCAGGAGCTAGACATAACTGAGAACTTGGAACCAATGTTCTAGGTTCTTGTTAGGTCTTGGGTTTTGGGTGGAACTTGGAATTTACACTTAGAAGAAATTGCAACGACAAGCGTCAGGCCCATAAGAGAACTAGGAAATGGCCACACAGAAACCATGACTTGACAGGTGTTGGGTCTAGGAGAGAAATCGAGGCTAGAACTAGAAGGAGATGGTTGGCAATAAGAGTCTAACAAGACAAATAACTTGGGACCAAGAAGTTTGGGTTCCAAGTTCCAACATGAACCTGTCGTTTGAGGAGGAAGGGAAGAAGGAAAATAAGTCACAGGGATCAGGTGACAAAAGGGAATAGGGACCTAGAGCCAAGGTTCTAGGTTCTCGTCGAGTCTCATGTTTTGATTGGAACCTTAAGAAGAATGCAAGACTTGGGAGGTAAAAGGATGAGGACCTAGAACTAAAGGTTCCAGGTTCTTGTTGAGACCTTGGTTTTGGTTGAAACCTTAAGAAGGTGGGACTTTAGGGGTGGAAGGGAACGAGGACTTGGAACCAAGGTTTGAGGTTCCCGTTGGGTCCCAAGTTATGGTTAGAGCCTTAAGAAGAAGGTGAGACTTAAGGGTATTAGGGAACAAGGACTTTGAACTAAGGTTTCTAGTTCTTTTCGGGTCTCAAGGCTCGATAGGGACTTGAAGAGATACTAATGAGGTGGGAAGGAAGGAGAGCTTGAAAATCGGGTTCTAAGTTCTTATCGGGGCCCACAACTTGACATACACCAAAGTAGAAAACACCCCCATACTTAGGCATTTTGGAGATTTTCAATTAGGTAACTAACTTAAGCATGGGAAGGGGAATCCACAACCACCAGAGGCACATTTTAACATGATAAACCCATTTATATTTCTCGGATCAGTGGGAAGTACAATGGGGGCACAAAGTGACAACGCATACCATCATCATATCATGATTTTAGACACTAACTGTTGCCAATTTTAATTATAATTTTTACAAATATTTTCATATATTTGATTTAAAAGTTGCTTAAGTCAGGTAACAAATCAATCATTTTTATGGTGGTTGGTTGTCTTTTCAAGTATTCCCTTATATTTAGTAGACCATCCTTACAAAAAATGTACTATTGCCCAAGTATTCTTTGGCCAAATCTTGCACTTTCTGTTAGAGTAATAAGTTATTACACTTAATTAATTATATCATATTGGTTAATTAATTAAGTCACTTATTCCTTTATTTACTTAAGCTAAACTTAGGCACATTAATAATTGATTAATTATTAAGTGTGCACACTAAAGTTTCATTTAGGAGTTTCCCTTGCAGGGTTCTTGATCTCCTTCATAAGGATTGATCCTCTTTGTAATAATTGATTCTGATAATGCATTTTTACTTTGGTTCTGAACATCTTCTTTGGTTAAATAATAGCACCTGCATGTAGCGAGTTATGCATGCAAGTGATCTTGGATTCTAACATGGTATCAGAGCTCCAGACCTGCAGCTTCCTGTTCGTGATCTGAAGATATGGCCTTTCAGTGAGTTTCAAGTGCAAGGGTTTCCACAGGCATCTTTTTGCAAGATCTGGGAGTTGTGGCTTAATGCGTTTTAAAACCAAATCAGACTTAGCCATTGATCAAAATTAGAGATGAAAAATGACCTTATAAAAAGCACAGGAAGCCTATTTTGTGTCCGGGGCTTAAAGGGGCAAAATTTTTTTTTTTTTATTCAGTGCGTCTGCGATGCGTATGCGACCCACAATGCCGCAGCTTCTAAAAAAAGAAATCTGAGGTTTTTCAAAATTTTTCATAGAAATGCAAAAATAAAATTCATTAGTTTGTTTTTAAATAAAATAAAAACAAACAAATCAAATTATTACAAAGAAACTAGGCAATTTTTTGTTTTGATGGCCCATTAAATGGGGTACCCATGAAGTACTGCATGGGAGCCTGCAGGTCCCCGGCCCTTCTTGGCAGAGCCAGGTTTCGTCGGCCAGCCAGTCCTCCATCTGCGTGGCCGACCTACAAAATTCTAGGCCGTTGGTCTAATCCGGCGGCCTTCACAGTTTCCAATGGTTACTCAAACAGTAGCGGGAATCCTCCAAAACCGGCCACTTCCTCACATCCGGCGAACGAAATATTCCGTTATGCAGCGAATATTCCGGGAATTTGCAAAACTGTCGAATGGCCGTCAAATTTCTTGCAGGGAGGCCGATTTTTTCCTGCGATGGCCAGATGACTGTCAAATTTAATCCATTGAAGTGCTGACGTCAGCATGACGTCATCGGCCGTACGACCTCTTTGCCCCCTCCTAACCCTAGTTTGGCTTCAAGGAGCAGTTTTTTTTCTTTTGGTCATAACTTGGGCATACGGTATCGAAATCGGGCAAACAAGATATCGCCGGAAAAATGGTTCCGAGCTCTTTTCAGTGGTGCTGTTTATTTTTTAGTATTTTACTATTTATTTGCATTTATTACTGTTTGAAGTCAGATGTTTATTTTGGACTTCCGAGCTCATAACTTTTTGCCACGATCTCCAATTTTTGCTATCTTTGCGGCGTTGGAAAGGTATTAAGGAGCTCTATGTTTATGTCCATGCAATTTTTCTATATCTATCCTAGGTTGATCACTTAGTCTAGATTTGGCCCGATGGGTTGTTTGCAGATTACTTGGATGTTTTGGTAGGGTTGGATTGCATCTTGCATCTTTTGCGCCGTTTTCGGTAATACATCATTTCAATAATCACTTCTTCATAGATTCGGGGTTGTTCGTTTAGGTTCGAGTGTTCGAAAGTGGCATCGGGTTTAACATTTGCTTTATCTTGGTTGTGAGTCAATCGGTGACTCTCATACAGTTTGATGAAATGCAAATAGAAGAATATTTCCTTGCTTACCCGATGTCGAGGTTCGGTCATTGCTCCTCTGATTCTTCTAGTGCTTCTTTGCAACATGTCATCTCATTATAGGGGGGTTTTGTCCCACTGGGTTTTCCTTCTCTACTTCATACTTGCATTTGTAAATGGGTACCTGATCAGACATTTGTTGTCGGGACCCATCCTTGCTTTCATGCATCTTATTCTAGATGTTTAGCTTCTTCTAAGTTCATCTTAAGGGGGGTGTTAGATGTAGTTATTACATAATTAATTATATCATATTGTGATTTAATTAATTAAAGTCATAATCCTTTATTTGCCAAAGCTAAACTTAGGCACATTATGGTGATTAATTATTAAATTTTTACTAAGTTCATTTAGGGTTTTTTGATCTCCTTCATAAGGATTGATCTCTTTGTAATAATTGATTCTCTTTAATGCATTTTTACTTTGAGGTTTACAGAACATCTTCTTTGGTTCTGCATGTCTTTTGCATGTGACAGGTGATTGCATGCAGGTGATCTTGGTTTCTAACACTTTCATGGTATGCTTTGCTTTGCTTATTTATTGATTTACTTGGAGACTTATGATGAATGAATAAATATGCTTTGTAATGCTTATTTATTTATGTGAAGAATTATTTTCTATGATTTACTCAAGTTCAAAGGCCTATTATTTATTTACATTGTGTTGCTTTAGAACACTAAATTCAATAGGCTAAATAGCTATCCCTTGCTGGAATGGTGGTACAAAACCTCCCATTATTCTTCCATCGAGATGACACTATATGATGCTATGTATGGCTAACCTTGACTATCCCTTATATCCTATTGGTTTAAAGGTTCCAAGGTAAATGTTTTTGACTCAACTCTTATCCATTCTAAGTATCTCCTCTAAAATGTCAAGAACAACCTAGCCTAGAATTAGAATTGTTAGAAACAATAGGAAAATTGACACCATTTAGAGAACATATTCACTAAAGGGGGCTTGTCCTTTCCACATTTTCAACCATATCAATAAGCATCCCTTAAGTTGATAAATAGATAGAAGTTAGCCCTAAAATTCTATGGACCTTTCCAAGTATTACAATATGCAGGTGAAGTGATCTATAAGTTGGATCTCCCTCCATCTTCCAAAATACATTACATTTTCCATGCTTGTTGTTTAAAGTAGGTCCTTGGAAAACATGTTCACATCTAGTAAGAAATTTTTAAATCAATTGATGAAGGTTCCATTATCCTCAAGGAATAAGTTATTATGGGCCAAAGATTGTGCTAACTCTATAAATACACTGTCATCAATGCTTTGGTCTAGGGTGAGTGGTGTACCCATAAGACACCACTTGGGAACTTCTCCACCAACTTTAGCAATAGTTTCCATACTTCAAGCCTTGAGAATAAGATTTATTGAAGGGGAAGGACATATTAAGAATTACACATCCTAACCTTTTATTATTCTTAGCATCACAATAACCATTTTTTCATAATTTAGTTGATATTACATCATCTGTATTTATTCCACATGCATCACATGAAGTTGTAATAATGTAATGAGTTCATATTAAGGGTATGTATTTATTCCACATTGGTTGTACCTCGTAAGTCTCTCTTTGTGTGGCCTTTATATTGATGTTGTAATAAAGAAAAGGTGTAGAATTATTCCACATTGATTGTACCTCATAAGTCTCTCTTTGTGAGAGCTTTATATTGATGTTGTAATAAAAAAAGGTGTGGATTTATTCCACATTGGTTGTACCTCATAAGTCTCTCTTTATGAGGCCTTTATATTGATGTTGCAATAAAGAAAAGGTATAGATTTATTTCACATTGGCCATACCTTATTAGTTTTTCTTTATTAGGCCTTTATATTAATGTTGTAATCAAGAAAAGGTGTGGATTTATTTCACATTGATTGTACCTCACAAGTCTCATTGGTTTTGTGATAAAGAAAATATCATTTGGAATCACATTTTGTATTAAGGTTTTCTCTTAAGGAGGTGGCACACTCAACAGGTTTGTGCTACTTTTTCCAACTTCATCTAGGTTTATGAATTAAGCATATTTGCAACTATTTTCTAAGTATTATATGTTTTTTGATATTTTATTTTTGTTTTTGTTTTTGTTTATAAGCATTACATTTTTTTTGTTATTTCTCTATATATAATTGTTTATATTTGATAATATTTTGTAAACAAGTGCTTAGCATTTTAGAAAATGATTTGAAATAAATTAGAGGCAATTTTTAAATACAACTCCAAAGAACACGAGTAAAATATTTCATGTTTCAAATGACACATAACAATCACTTAAAAAAGAGTCAATCCAAATTTAAATTAATTTTTTGAAATAATTAAGATTGTTTCTCTAAATTACATTAAATTAATTCAATTCTAAAACTAAATCTAAATTTAAATAATAAATAAATAATAGATAGATTAAAATCAATTCCTCAAAATAAAAACTTATATACACAAATTACAGCTTACACATTAATCATTACATTAGAAACATAATCATTATGTAAAAGACAAAAAGATAGGTACTACATGCAATAATAACTAGAAGATCAGAGTAAAACCCAAAACGAAGGGGAACAGTACGATGTTTGCAGTTTTCACCATTACAAATACCAAAGAAAAAGTGGCAGGGAAGGATTAGCGGCATTCCGAGGTTTGCCTTAATACCGTCGAAGTGAACAATGTTTGAGCGGGCATGACAAAGCGGGATTTGATTTCAGAATAATCGGAGAGCCACTTTGATTCTGTTAGATCGAGGAATCGAATAGTTAGGGTGAATTGTAAGATCGGGCATGGCAAAAGGCGATTGATTTAAGAATAATGTTGGGATGGAAGGAGAAATTGGCTGACAAGCTTTCCGCCATACTCTCCGATTCCTCAAAGAACACAGGACCCAATCGCTCGGATCCTTGCACTGAGCCGCTCCAGCCTCAGGTACATTTACTTCTTACGAAATTAATGAATGAATTAATGAATGCACGATTGTTTGTAGGGCCATACAATGGGCCGTTGGTCTATCAGACCAGAAAATAGAAAACAGGATCAGGCATAGGCAATCAACTGGTCTTTGAGCATCTGTTGAGTTCTCTAGACGTTGCTTCTACAGAGAATTTTCCCACCCAATGGAGGTGTGCGAAGGTTTTCAGTTGACGTGATTTGTCACATCTGTTATTTTTTTGTCTGTGGTGAATTGGTAAACGACCACCGGCTTATTATCGAGTTTATGATACCGTAATTCACTAGAGACTTGCAACAAATTGATTTGGCATATTTGGTGAATTCACAATGGGGTGTTTGTTTGAAGTCACAATGGGAGTATTTTGCGTCATCTCATTTGAATTAGGCTGCCTGATTTACAAGGGCAGCCCTTCTATTGAATGGTTGGAGATTTCAGTTTAGTGGCGAGGGTTGTGCACCCCAAAATTTGTTTTTAGAAACTTTGTTGTATGCTGTGATTCATGGCTTGTGTTGGTGTCGAAATGCCCGAAATAAGCTGAGTTATACAATTAATTGAGGTCTTTGTTGGGAACATCCTGATGATGTCGTCAGGATGGGTTTCGAACTCCGTGTTGAAAATTATTCCTCGTCAAGGTTACAGTTTTACGAATACACGTAAATCCGCACCCTTGGTCTTGCGCAGATTTCCTTCCTAGTCAGTCAACACCTTTCTTAACTTTGCTGATATCTACGAAAGCTACATTACCCAGCACAAGAAACGGAAAACACAACTGCAACAACATGTGATGAGAAACAGGCCTGGGAGATCAGACATAAGAAATGGATCTTCCATACATCAACGAAGATGTACCATAGTTAAATTTTGTATTAGTGAAACAGCAATGAACAAACACTGAGATTTTCAAATTTTTATAATCTCAAGGCAAAACAACAGTCATATGTGTCATTTGAATATATATGTAACAATGCCTTAAATAAAAAATACAAAATGTTGAAATACCAATCATCAAAAATCATCAGCAAAGCCTAGTTGTGCCTTAGTAAATCCTGCTGTGATTGAAGTGGATGCATTTGTTCTTCTGTCTTGCCCTTCTTCCTCTTTAACTCCAATTAAGCATGTCCCTACATCTTCTTCAAGTACCTGGATTGACAGTTCTTCATTACCATCATCCATCGAGCTACCATAGTTCCACATCGTTTGTTTCCTTAATTTGTAAACAGTGTGTTAGTATATATTTTTCTTACTGGAGCTTTTGGTATTTTGTCAACTTGTGCCCATTGAACAGTGACAAAATATTGCAGGAGATTGGAGAGATCACCTAGAACAAGTGTGTTTACATTTTAGAGGGGTGGTTTACATAACATGATACAATTTTGGGTTTTATGTACTTTTAGCTTGAATGTTCAAAAGGGAAAAATAAGAAAATCAGATTGAAATAAAGAGAAAGATGGGAGACATGCAGCAAAAGGAACACAGAGAACCACCTACGTGTAAGTGGCCAACTCAAATGCAAACAGCACTTTTACCTAGATTTTGTATGAAATTAAACAGTGTGATTGTCACTACACTCAGATCAGCCTCCCAAACAATATTTACCAATGAAATGAAAACAGATCTGATAGAAATATCTTCAGTTCAGAGATGCCAAATGAGATATATAATATATTTGAATACAGAGATATTACAGACCAGAATTCTAATACCAGAAACTATAGGTAGAACTGAGACTTTGAACACAGCCAGGAAACATGTTACTTTGAATGGGTGAAGTGATCCAACAACATGAGATAGGCTTGGAACTTATTACATAAAATCTGGGGGAAGATATTCCTCCCGCCTATACAGAATGCTCGAGTGATATAGTCTTCCATGTACAGTTCCTCCAGGCTTATGGAGTGATGATACTGTTTGAAAGATGTTGTGCGACTACTCCAGAAGATGTCGTGAGTATGAGGGACACCGGCCAGAGGGGTGGAATAGAAACCACAGATCGCTCTTAGTCTTCTGATTGCTGTGCTCGTTAATGTCCTACAGTAGTCAACAGGTAGTGAATGGGATATGCGCTGAGTGAGGAGTGAGGCGCTGATAAGAATTGATGGAGGTGATAGTCTTGCCCTGAATCTGTGAACTCCAGAATGAATCACGCTAATTGCCTTTGCGTCGATCTGCCAGCTCTAGAATATGACTTGCACCAATGATAGCCCGCGATTGTTGTGCAGGGACGTTTGAAAGGAGGGGTGGCCAGAGCCTAGGCTCGGCCACAACCTGATTGTTGTATTCACCCCTATATACTCTACCTTGTGCGCTCGACCTGCAATTACAAAAGTGGCGGATTAGAATACAATGGCGAAAGAATGAACTGAGTCATGGTCTTGGGAGGGTTTTCATCCTACCAGATAATTGCCAGCTACGCAATCAATACACCATAACTCAATTCGATGCCTTCTCACATGCCAACGACCAACATATATAGTTATCAAGAATGCCTCCCAAAATTGGTCGGCCAAAAATACAAAAATTCAAATATTAAATTATTGCGTCAACAATAAAGAAGTCGGCTAGAATTAAAATTTAAAGGTTATTTTATTCTTAATTTAAATTTATTATTATTTATTAAATAGTGTTTAAAAACATTTTTTAAATTGGTTTCCCTCCAAACTAATTCAAATGTTTGGGACATGACAGTCCCCTCCTCCACATTGTTGCTTGTCCTCAAGCAACTTCAAGCTAGGATGCTTAAAGATCTCCATGCCCTCCCACGTTGCATCTTCAATTGGCAGATTTTTCCATTTCACCAAGTATTTTGGAATAATCTTGTTCTTCAACCTTTTCTCCCTCATGTCCAAAACTGTTTCGGGTTCCGGTATCAGTTTGCCTTCATCATCAAGAGGGGGCAGCTCAACGGATGGTACCACCTGCTATCCAAGCGCTCTTTTTAGGCAGGACACATGGAAAACGTTATGAATTTTGCTGCCCTGGGGTAATTCCAGCTCATATGCAACCTCCCTAATTTTTTTCACGATCTGGAAGAGCCCATAGAATCTTGGCTTTAACTTTTCTGCACCATTTCCCTTGAGGGATGATTGTCTATAAGGTTGCAACTTGAGGTAAACCATGTCATCCATCTCAAAAACCCTCACTCCTATGGTGATCTGCATACATTTTCTACTGGTTTTGAGTGCGTTGCAAGTTCTCCTTGAGAGCTTTCATAATATCTACATTTTGCTGCACCATATCTCTAGCACCCAACACTCTACTATCCGCAAGAATCAAATCCATGAAAGAGGTGGCATCATATCTATAAAGTGCTTTAAAAGGAGACATACCGATGGACATATGATGTGTGGTGTTGTAGCAAAACTCCCCTAGATGCAACCATTTCACCCAAGCTGATTGCTGCCTTGTCACTTAATTCCTTAGGTACCCTTTGATCCATTTGTTAACTATCTCCGTTTGTCCATCCGTTTGGGGGTGGTAGCTAGTGCTTGGAGTTAACTCCGTGTGTGCCAAATGAAAGAGTTCTTGCCAAAATAAATTGATGAACCCACTGTCCCTATCACTCACAATGTTTTTTGGCAACCCATTGAGTCTAAATACCTCTCAAAAAAATAGATTAGCAACTTGAGGGGCCTTAAATTTTGAGGGGATAGCATGAAAATGAGCATACTTCGTAAGTCTATCCACCACCACATAAATACAATCTTTACCTTGCACCTTCAGTAACCTGGTAATGAAATCCATGGAGATGCTTTCCCATTTATGATTTGGGATAGGTAGGGGCTGCAACAAACTAGTTGGTAAAACATGCTAAGTCTTGTTTTGTTGGCACACCAAACACTCCCTAACATGCTGCAATATATCATACTTTAGACCCTTCCATGAGAAAGGTTCTCTTACTTGCTTGTATGTCTTGTAGAAGCCCAAATGGCCAACAAGGGGTGTATCATGACAAGCTCTTATGATCCTCTCCTTGATCTTGGAATTTGGTACAAGATACACTCGTTCTTTGTAGAGGATGAGGTCCTCAATCACTTTGTACCTATCATCAAGTAATCTCTCCTCCAAAATATTAGTAACAGAGGAATCTTTAGCATATTCAACTATTATGGCAGCCTTCCAATCAGTAGACATATTAGACATAGAGTAGAAATATGGCTTCCTAGAGAGTGCATCATCCACCACATTATTCTTCCTTTCACATATTCAATATCAAAATCATAAGCTTGAAGTTTGCTTACCCACTTTTGCTGTCTATCGTTCAAGTCACGTTGATTGAGGAAGAACTTGAGGCTGTTATGATCCGTTTTTACCACAAATTTCCCACAAACTAAGTACTGTCTGAACTTGGCAAGAGCATGCATGATTGCCAACATCTCTTTGTCGTAAATAGAGAAAGTTTTTTTGCCTCCGTAAGCTTCTTGCTCTCATATGCTATAGGGTGCCTGTTTTGCATCAAAACTGCTCCAATCCCTTCTCCTGAGGCATCACACTCTAGCACAAACAGGAGTGAGAAATCTGGAATAGCCAAAACGGGGCATGAACTCATTACCTCCTTAAGCTTATCAAAAGCTTATTGCGCTGCAGGACTCCAAGAGAAGGCTCCTTTCTTTGTCAAGTTGGTTAGTGGGGCTGCAAGTTGTGAGAAGCCTTTCACAAACCTCCTGTAATAGCTGCATAGGCCCACAAATCCTCTCAACTGTGACAAGTTCTTGGGTCTAGGCCATCTTGAATCGCCTTGATCTTCTCCTCATCCACACTAACCCCTTGAGCACCGATCTTATGCCCCAAATAAAGAATCTCAGTCATCCTAAACTCACATTTTGACATCTTGGCATAAAATCAATGATGCTCCAATATGTCTAGCACCTCTTCAATATGCTTCAAGCGATCCTCCCATGTCCTACTATAGATCAAGATGTCATCAAAGAAAACCAAAACAAATTTCCTGAACTGTATAGTGAATACCTAATTCATACATGACTGGAAGGTGGCAGGAGCATTGGTCAACCCAAATGGCATGACTAGGAACTTAGTGCTCGTAGTGGCATCTGAAAGCTGTCTTATGCACATCCTCCTCCATCACTCTGATTTGATGGTATCCCAAATGCAAATCAATCTTGGAGAAATACACTGCACCATGAAGCTCATCTATCAACTCATCGATCCTGGGAATGGGATAGCGGTTCTTGATTTTCTTATTGAGTGCTCTGTAGTCAATGCACATCCTCAATGTCCCATCCTTCTTAACCAACACTACGTACGAAGCAAAAGGGCTAGAGCTTGGACGAATGTGCCCCATGTCCAACAACTCCTCGATTGCCTTCTCAATTTCCTCCTTATAGATCCTAGGGTGACGGTAGGGAGTGGTGATGACGGGATTGGCTCCCTCCTGTAGCTCGATCACATGCTGGAATCCTCTATGAGGTGGTAAATCAGGAGGAAGCTCTTGGGATACCTTGCTCTTCTTGTCTAGAATGGACTGAATGTCGACGGGGTAGGTTCCTCCTTCGGAGGTCTCGAATCTATGATCAATCATTCTACCGCCCAAGCTACCTCATCTCTCCGGAAAGAACGCTCCATTCTTTTGGCTGAAACCACCATGGGACCATTCCTGGAAAGGCCTCGAAGGACAATCTCTTTCCCATCTTGTTTGAATTTCAACTCCATGGTCTGGTAGTTGGTGGTGTATTCCCCAAGTGAATGTAGCCATTGTACTCCCAACACCACATCCGTATCACCAATGCCAACCACATAAAAGTCATCCCTCACCCTGTGTCCTAGGATCAGCCCCATCTGTTGAATTCGACTAGTGCAAGAGAGGATGTTACCACTTGCTGCTGAAACATCAAATCCTTCAAAGTCTTCTTCCCTCAATCGCAACTTGGGTACAGTCCTCTTGTCAATGAAATTATGAGTGGCTCCACTATCTATCAATACTGTCACTCTCTATCCTTGAAGAACCCCTCTAACACGAAGAGAATGGTATCGGGGCACTCTTGAAAGTGTTGCAAGAGTACCTCCTATATGTTTTCCATCTAAGTTATCGATTCGTCAATATTAGACCCCGGATACGATACGATACGATTCGGATTTGGGATTCGGATTCAATACGTCTCAAATTCGGCTAGGATTCGAAAATAAGACTGCGGATACGTTTCAGATTCGTGGGTTGATTGCGGATTCGGCCAGGATACGGCGCGACGAATCCAAGGAGAATCCGTGACGTATTTTGACGTCAAAACGCTCAGTTCGCATAAAAACGTGTTTTTTTAATCATTTTTTATCATTTTTTTGACCAGATGTTGACTTCTAAATATTTTAATATTCATTGCAACCCTAATTTCGACCTCCAAACACACTAAATAGGTAAAAACAATCTCATTTAACAATTTGTGAATGAAAAACGAGTTTTTTTGCCTCCATTGCTGAACTTGCTCTCTTGCTTGCACAAGCTCGAATAGACTTGAAGGCTGATCGTTGGTTGTTCAAAGTTGATTGTTGTGCTATTCCTAAGCACTTGCAAGTGTTTGCCAAGATTCAAGAAGATCGTAGAGCAAGATTTGTTCAAAAGAGGTAGGTTTCTTTGAAGTTTTTTGATTTTTTTCTTACATTTTTTTTAAGTTTAACAAATGAACTATTTTGTTTTGTTTTTATTGTTTTACTTTTGTTGATTGTTCTCATTCTTTTAAGATTTTTAGTTTCAAATTTCAATACCAAAATTATTTCAATCTGTTGTGCCTTGGCCCTTAGGTATTACAATGGCATCTGCTTCTAATTCAGGCCAATCTCGTTTCAAAATAAATGCAACCTCTCCCCTTTGGAAATATGTAGAAATGGTTCAACAATGTCTAGGTGGTGGAGTATTTATTTGGATTTGTGGTCATTGCAAAATTCAATACACGAGCTCATACAGTCGAGTGAAAGCCCACTTGTGTAGGATCCCTGATATTGGCATCAAACCTTGTCCGGGACCTCCAGAAGGTGATGGCAAAGGCCTTGCAGATGACATAGTGTTGAAATATATTGTTGAGCAAGAAAAAGCAAATCAAAAAGCTGTTAGTCTTAAAAAAAGCCATCCTTTGAGGAAAGGATCAATCCATGAAACCCTACACCCACCCTCGCATGACTGCTGGGCCTTTCAATGACGAAGTCAAGGTGGAACGACACCTGGAGTAGAGACTGAAGAAGGGCCTGCCGATCAGACGCGGGATGTAGCTTTATACCCAATACCGTTGGCATTTCAAGCGATGTTAGATTCACCATATTAGCCAAAATGGTAGAAATCTAATGTAAGGAGCTCCAAAAGGGGTATAAAGGGCCGAGGTTTGAGAAGGTGCGTTGCACCTTATTGGAGAAAGAGGTGAAACATGTATCAGACTCTTTGAAGCCCATAAGGGATTCATGGATTGAAACAGGGGTGACCATCGTTTCTGATGGATGGAAAGATGCAAAAAATCGCCCATTGATCAATGTTATTGCCGAGGTAATGTTTTGAGCGATGGATTATGAGGAATGGTGAAAGATGGTCCATTTATTGCTAACATCGCTTACGCCAAGCTTTTTAGAAGAAGTGGAGCCCATCACAAAATGTTGTACCCAAGTTATGCTTAGACAATCGCGAAAGAGTGTAAGAGACTCTTTGGGTTATTGATTGAGGAGAAGTATCCACACATTTTTGGACACCTTGTGCTGTCCACTCCCTCAATCTAATGCTACAAAAAATTGGATCCAAAATTGAGTGGATCAAACAGGTGTATGCTGAGGGCGAAGACATCCAGATGTTTGTCACCAACCACCATATGACACAAGGAATATTTAGACAATTCTCAAAATTGGAATTGTTGAAGGTAAGTTAATTCTCAATATTCTTAAATTTTTAGTTTTCTTTTAATTTTAAATTTTGATTTTGTAAATTTAAAGTCCACACATTTCTCTAAAAGTACCAATTTTGAGACACCAAAGCGGGGTTCGCGAGGAGCCGTTTGCCTCAACACAATTGTGTTGAGCGACTATAAAGGTTAAGTAAGGCACTTTCACGTGCCATGGTAATCAGCCCTAATTATGACATATGGAGAGCAATCTAGCGGTGGAAAGGGCAAATAGAGGATTAGAACCAAAGGATCCTAGATGATTGTTGGTGGGATCGTGTTGAGTACCTGATCAGTTTCACTAAGCCTATACTAAGCATGATCCGTTACACAAACATGGATAGACCTTGTTTGGGAGAAGTATATGATGGTATCGACTCAATGATTGAGAAGATGAAAACTATCATCAATGCAAAAGAGGAAGATCCTGATGAAAATTTCTTCAAAGAGCTACAAGAAATCATGGTTGATAGATGGACCAAAATGACCACTCCATTGCATCTTCTTGCTTTTGCATTGAGTCCCAAATATTATAGTCCTGAGATTCTTTCTGCTTCATCAAGAGTTACTCCATATAAGGGATCATTTAAATTAGCTCAAAGGGTACAGAGCAACAATTGGAGACTCTTCCTTGTCGTGGCCAAGCGTGTCCAGTGAAATTTGAGTTCATGGCTTTTGCATGCTTCAGTAGTGTTGATCAAAATCTTGATGCTCTTCAAGACAAGTACAGGGTGGATGCTCATAGTTGGTGGTACTTCCATGGGAAAGAATACATGCACCTCCAACCAATTGCAATAAAAATCTTATCCCAAGTAAGTTTTATATTTTGTAATTTTAATTTTAATTTATAATTTTATATTAATTAATAATTTTATTTAGTTAAATTTTGTAACTCTTAACTATTTAATTTGGTCTTGACTCTTAATAGGTTGCTAGTTCATCTTCTTCAGAGAGGAATTGGAGCACATACTCCTTCATCCACTCAATAAAATGCAATAGGCTGCATTCAAAAAAGGCAGAGGACTTGGTGTATGTGCATTCAAACTTGTGCCTCCTTACACACAAGCAAAGTTCCTACAAAGAAGGAGACACAAGGAGGTGGGATATTGAGCCAGAGCAGCTTGACTTGGATGCTTCCACAAGTCACTTAGCTGCACTTGATATTGATGATGAGTATGAGCCTGGAGCAGCTACTGATCGTGAGAGTGGTAGTGTCAGTGCTACTGCTACTGCTACTGCTAGTGGCAGTGCTTGTGCGAGTGCCACGAATGCTATTTGTAGTTCTACGCAAAATGTAGCATCTAATAATGCTAGTTTGTTTGATGAATGATGACCCATATGATTCAGATTGATCAATGATCAATAATGGCTGATTGTAAACCTTTGACATTTTATGTTTGAACTTTAATTTATAATTTTATATCATGACATTCGAGTAATCACTAATATTTTAATATTTGACTTAGTGACTATGAAAGTGGTGATGTATTTTTGCTATGTTATTAGACTATTAATATGGTGGTGTATTTTGAACTTAATTACTGCTGCAAATATGTATATATTTCTGATTTTTATATGTTTTTTGTATTGCCGTACCCAAGCCGTACCCAACCCCAAATTTTTTTTTTTGCCGAATCCCGTACTAGATTCTCGTACCCGTACTCGAATCCAAAAACGAATCGGTAACTTAGTTTTCCGTCCATGGTTAACTCTAGCTCATCCTCATTAGTAACTTCCTCTAACTCTCCTCCCTCAACCTCTACTTCATCATCATCGAGGGCTACCTCAATGTAATGGATTTGGCCTTTTCCTAAGCATCTATGGTCTTTAGTCCAAGATTTCCTGCAATGATAACACAAACATCTTCGACAAAGCTCATTCCTAGACATGTTTGTTTCACTTGGCTTAGGAGAAAAGACCTAGGTGGAGGAGCAGCCTTAGGGAAAGGTTTTGTTTGCTATTCCATAGGAGTACTCTTGACCAACGGTTTATTCTTAATGGTGGAGTCTTCAAGGTTTAAGGCTCTCCGAATGGCTTCTTCCAATGATGTGGGTTCCAAAGCTCTCACCAATCCACGAAATGATTTTGATAGACCCTCAAGAAATAGGAACATGAGCCTTTTATCTGAGATGTCGAGAACCATCACAGCAAGTCTATGAAATTCTGCCACATAATCATCCACTATTCCTTGTTGCCTTAAGCTTGTCAGTTCCTTGAAGCATGTTTCTAGATCTCTTTTGTCAAACCTCTCTATGAGCTTTTGTGTGAAATTAGCGTATGAGGTGACAAAGTTAAATCTTTCTGTCACGACTCCATGATGCCACCACTCATGTGCGATCCCATCCAAATGCATAATGGCAAATTTGACCGCTTCATCTTTAGGCATTGGGTTTAGTGAGAAGTATGTGTCCAGCTTTAGTACCCATGCTCTTGCTGTCACCTTTTCCGAACTGTCAAAAGTTGGGAGAGTCAACTTGCTCACCCTATGCTGCAAATCTCTATTGGAATAGAATGCTGATTGTCCTCCTTTTGATCCATTCCTTGCATTGTGAAACTGGATGAATGGGATTTGATTTCTCACATCTGGATCAATTTGTGCATAAGCGTCTATGCTTGCCTCAACGTCACCCTCAGCGAGTCTGCTCATCTCCTCCATTAGTAGGTCCATTCTTGGGTAGGAATGTTGGTTGTGTGGGACGGGTAGCCTTCTTGATCTAATTTTTGGACCCCTGGTGAGTGGAATGGCTGCCTTCAGAACCATTATTTGATGCAGATCTGAAGGTGTTGATCAGGGTGTTCATGGATTGCATCATCATGTTCATCATTTGATTTGTTTGTTCTTGTTGCTTGGCCATTTGCTCCTGCATCTGGGTCGTTTGCCTCAGAAAATTCTCCCACTATTCATCCCTATTTGCCATTTTCTTACCTCTGCCTCCTATTCTGGAATACTCAGCTGCTGCCTTCCTTCTTTCCCTCTCAATAGCTCACTGCTGCCTTTGGCTTGCTTGCATAAAATACCCTCAGGCTGGTAGGGTCTGAGGCTTTGATACCACTGTAAGAGGCCAACTCAAATGCAAACATCACTTTTACCCAAATTTTGTGTGAAATTAAATAGTGCGATTGTCACTACAGTCAGATCAACCTCCCAAACAATATTTACCAATGAAATGAAAACAGATCTGATAGAAATATCTTCAGTTCAAAGATGCCAAATCAAATATATTTGAATATAGATATATTACAGACCAAAATTCTAATACCAGAAACTATAGGTAGAATTGAGACTTTGAACACAACTAGGAAATATGTTACTCCGAATGGGTGAAGCGATCCAACAACATGAGATAGGCTCAGAACTTATTACATAAAAATTGGGGGAAGATATTCCTCCTGCCTATACAGAATGCTCGAGTGATATAGTCTCTCGTGTACAGTTCCTCTAGGCTTATGGAGTGATGATATCGCCTGAAAGATGTTGTGTGACTACTCCAGAAGATGTCGCAAGTATGAGGGATGCTAGCCAAAGGGGTGGAATAGAAACCATAGATTGCTCTTAGTCTTTTGATTGCCGTGCTCGTTAATGTCCTACTACAGTCGACGGGTAGTGAATGGGATATGCGCTAAGTGAGGAGTGAGGCGCTGATAAGAATTGATGGAGGTGATAGTCTTGCCCCAAATATGTGAACTCCAGGATGAATCACGCTAATTGCCTTTGCGTCGATCTGCCAGCTCTAGAATATGACTTGCACCAATGATAGCCCGTGATTGTTGTGCAGGAACGTTTGAAAGGAGGGGTGGCCAGAGCTTGGGCTCAGCCACAATCTGATTGCTGTATTTGCCCCTATATACTCTGCCTTGTGTGCTCGACCTGCAATTACAGAAGTGGTGGATTAGAATAGAATGGTGGAAGAATGAACTGAGTCATGGTCTTGGGAGGGTTTTCGTCGTACCAAGTAATTGCTAGCTACACGGTCAATACACCATAACTCAATTCGATGCCTTCTCACATGCCAGCGACCAACATATATAGTAATCAAGAATGCCTCCCAAAACTGGCCGGCCAAAAATACAAAAATTCAAATATTAAATTATTGCGCCAACAACAAAGAAGTCGGCCAGAATTAAAACTTAAAGGTTATTTTATTATTATTTATTAAATAGTGTTTAAAAACACTTTTGTATTGGTTTCCCTCCAAACTAATTCAAATGTTTGGGACGTGACACTCGGATTGCTGATAAACTGATAAACGGTGAAAGGATTCGTCCCTTGCAATCAACCTTCAAATGGAAATCTGTGGAAAACATTTGTGTACTTGAAATAGGTGAAAACTTTGGAAAGCACAAAGCTTTTCCATCAGAACTAGCTACACATAGGCTTTACAAAACTACTCTACGAGGACATCGAAATTGTAGTCTCTCAAAAGGCAAAGAAATGAATCCTTATTCATTCATCTTCAAGTCTTTTATGCCATGTGAGTTACACAAGTATATGCATAACTACCTTCACCCAGCAACCTAACCTTCAATCACCTTCTTTTCCCCTTCATAACTTAACCTTCCTTGACATACTTAGCACTTTAATTAAATGTCACCTTCTTTATGAATTAATTCACTTATAAATTAATTATTAGTTACAATGTGCAGACGTTATAAGATTGACTGGATGTTGGGCCCACTATACCTTACCTTCAAGAACGCCTTGACATTGAAATTCAATAAAATAACATGATTTAATAGTCTGAGGACACATGACATGACCTATGACTTGGCAATTTTATAACATTTGGAATAATACAGCATTTGAGTGCCATTGTCAGTGCCATAAAACATTAACTCAATTACAATAATTGTATAACCCTTTGCCCCCAAAACAATTTTGTAAGAATTAAGCATGGTATCATGAAGCAGAGGGACCCATTTTGAGATCTCCATGAACATATCAACCTTTGACAAAATTTAATTGCAGACAATTAAATCACTTGTTGAAAAGCTTTTCAATTCTTTTGACAAGTCTCAAAACAGAGGTCAGATGCAAAAGTTGTGCATAAAACTGTTTTTACTCTGAATGACAATGTTGACGATTCCTAGATTCCCTCCAGATGTCATGTTTGTAAAAATCCATATTGTTTGGCTTGTCATTTGAAAACACATGTAAAGAAGTTTGAAAATTTTGATACACTTTTCCATAACTGTAAACTATACAAAAATGTCCAACCAAAGTTTTTGGATTCGTAAATAATGAGCATAGATATCTTAAATGCATCTATCTAAAAGGTGCCAACAGATCTTGAAATTAATTGAGGAATTGAAGGTTGTGTACACTATTACACAGTGTAAGTGGTTAACGAAATTTCCAAACTCCCAAAAATTTGATTGAGAATTTTTTGAATGAGGATTTGGAGGTTTTACTCAAATTTATATATGATGGGTTGATTGACATGCGGCATGGACACATCTATCTTTGTGGGTTGGGTTTCTAAAGTGTTACAAAAATAAAAGTGGAAAAGTGCAAACTAAATCAAATAGATAGCAGTGCTTGATTTAATTTAACACAAGAAGTTCATGAATTTAAACAATGACATTTCAGCACATTTGCAGATTTAGGTAACAGAGTTTGAAAAGTAAACTTTACATTAACATAGGAAAAATGCAAAGGATAAAATCACCTTTAGCACAAGATTGCAAGAGAGAGAGGTGTGCACGAGTGAGAGAAAATTTCAGAGTTATTGTGCAAATCAAGGGCAGGTCACATGTTTTTTATTATTCTTTGCCACATGTGCAAGCAATAAGTGATGCACCTTTTTGGTTTTATAGGTGGGGTTTTGGGTTTTGATTGCAATTTGGTAGGCATTAAAATGAGCAATTGATATTAGAAACTCCTTCCTTGCTAACAATGTGGCGTTTCAAAGTGGGAATTTAAGTTGAAAATGCAATTACAATGAAAGTATGGAAACTTAGATGTAGCTATGACATTCGGGTTTGTTGGATTTGGCAACAAGTCGATAACACTTACAAAGCTGCAAAGAAAGCCTGAGACTTTGAGGAAGTTAACAAGGTAGGGTTTTGGGATTTAGTGGTAAGTATGCAAAATGATTATAAGGGTGCATGAAAACCCCAAAAGCTTGAAAATGAAGGGATTTGCATTTTTAACTCGGAATTTTCACTCCCCTTTGGAACTTAACTTTCCCAAGGACTTCCCTAACAATTTATCAATTTTCCTTAACTCTTTCAATCCACCAAATTGCTCATGTCAAGCTCAAAACTAAAAACAATAACATGACTACTTAATGACTTAGACAATGTAGGAGACTCTTAGATTGACATGGATAGCTTGAAGTTTGAAATTCATGCTTTGAAAACTTTTAAGACAACAATAATAAAGTGAAGTATTTGATGAGGTAAACAAGTTATGATGGTTTGGGTAAATAGAAAGAATTAAGAGGATATTACAAATGTAGTTTGTGTAGAGAGCTAAGAATGTGTTTAGAGAAAAGTGAATGAGAGGGGGTGTGGAAAAAATGTAAATGAGAAGTGAGGTAGAAAGGAAGATGATTGAGAAGGAGAGATTTAGTGAGGAAGTAAGAAGAGAAAAATAGGGAAAAGAGAGAGGAAGAGCAAGGAAAATGAGATTAGAAAGGTGGCTAACTTGGAATGTGCTAGAGAAATTGAAAACAATGACAAATCCAAAACTCTAGAACAAGGAGAAGCAGTGCTAGTAATAACAATGAGTGTAATTTATGAAAATATGAAAGCCCCAAATATTTATAGAGGGTAGAAATATTGCAAGACAAAGCAAAAGATAATAGTGACAAGACTAAAGCTTGTTTGGAAGAAGAAGAGGATGTGCTGAGCAATATTGAGGGAAGAGAAGAGAAAAGTGGGGAAGATAGTGAACGAGCACATGAGTTCAAAAAAGGAGAATTTAAAGATAATGAGAAAAGTGATGAGGGAGGATGTTGCTATTATATAAGATAGAGATGGTTTGGGAGAGAGGTAGAACCTCTAAGTGAATTGGACCACACAATACCTCTCTTTGAACTAAGGAGAGAGATGGAAAAAGGACAGTGGAATAAGAAGAGAGAAAAATCAAAAGAATTAGAATATTACCAATTAAAGAATTCTCTTGCACAAGAGTAGGAAGAATTAGTTGGATATCAATTAGAAGACAGTTCTTTAAATAAAGTAGAAGAGGAAGGGTCAGCAAATAGTTATGAAGAGGCAATGTATTATGGAGATTATATTGATAAAGAAGAAGAAGAGTTTGGTGAATAAATAGAGGGAAGAGAAAAAGAAGAACGAGGGAGAGTGTGAAGTAAGAGAAGAAGAGCATGTTAAAGAACATAAAGAGAGGCGGGGAGAAGGGGGTTGTGATTAACATGAAAACTCCCGACCATAAAAGAACATTCAAGGAGATGGACACCTTGAACCAAGCGTCACCCTACATACCAATTGGTACAAGTAGAGAATATGTTGAGACCATAGAGGAAAAAATTGAGTTTGAAGAAGAGAGGTGGATGATATTGGAACTTAGAACAAGATAAATGAGAAGTGTGTGGAGAATGTATTAGAAGTATAAGAAACAATTGAAGAATAGGAGAGAGTGCATTAGAAAAGGTTTTCTTTTCTGTATAAATTGGGGGATGTATGAATAGAATCTGTCCTTTAAGACAAAGAAGAGATAAAACTGATAAATGAGAATTGCAATAGGGGAAGCCAAAATACTAACATCACAAGGAACAATCAAAGATCTAGTACTATGCCTCCCAAAATGAACATTACATGCATTAAGATGCCATCATTTGGCAAGGATGCCAAGGATACAAAGGAGATTTTATTCCTATTAGATTTGTATTGGAGGTGGCTTGGGATTTCTGATCCGACATTAAGGATATTTGACTTTGTGGGGACATTAAGAGATGAGATGTTAAAGTTGTATATGACCATGCTACACCAAGTTTCTTGGTTAAGGATGACAAGGGACAGGGGGATGTGTTTCTGAGATGGATTTTTTAGAAGGCCATTTTTAGTGGATGACTATTAAAAAAATAGGGAAAATATAAAAACATAGGAAATTTCAAATATTTATATGATAACATTGATAAGGTATTCATCGTAGACATTATAGAACCTTAATACATAGCATTCGAGTTGAAATGAGAGTTCACATGAGAGTCGACAAACAAATTAACAAAATTTAATTGTTTTCATTGTTATTGTGCATGCATATTATATAAAAATTACAACAAAATTCCCAAAGACTACAATTTTCAACTACAAAATGACCAAAACATAGGAGCTCTGCTGCTGCCCTTAATTAGCATTTGACATGGAATCAAAATTGGAGTATGAATCCGAGTCATCACCACCGCGAGGGGCTGCCGCATCCAATGGAACCAAAACCAATCTCTCTAGTTGCTCCTCCTTATCAACTTGTATCGCATTTTTAGGATCAACATCCAAACGTGCGGTTGGAGTCTAACGATACTTCGGAGTTTGTTGATTTTGAAGCCGCAAGGCACTATGCATGACCACTAACTTTTTTTGTTGAGAGGTAAGCCAATTCCTCTTGTGCGAATGAGTGAAGTTGCATGTGGACTAATTCCTTTTTGCAGTAGAGGAACTAGCAACTTGTGAAAGGAGGTGAGTGGCAAGTATCCTCAACTTTGGTGCATCGTTGCCATCTAATAGGGTTGGTTTGAGCCAATGTAGCTCCATCTGTTCTTGCCTCTAGTTTGTGAATGTTGGATTGTGGAGATTGACAAAGGCTAGCCACTATATTCAAAGTAAAGTAGACTCCTCATTAGTATACATCTTTCAAAGGGCCTTCATGAGTCCTTCTGTCACCACTTTATTATGAGATGGAGGCACTCATTTAGGCCTTGCTACATACCATTTGGGATTTAGAACATAGACTACCATATGAAGTGGGGGTGCTCATAGTATTCCATCTCCATGTCATAATGGGCCTTATGTGCTCCATATAAAGTCCTAAATCAGGATCCATGCTATAAATGGCTTGCTGCATTTGCCTAAGCTTGTTGTCAAATGTCTTATGAATCTCTCCAAGGCTAGGAGAGTCTCTATCAACATATCTTATGGCCCACAAAATAGGTGGGATGAAGGAGAAAACATATCTGCAAACAAGTCACAAAAATTAAAATTAAAAAAAAAAGATTAAGACTCAAATGACAAAGAGTGAATAGTATTACAAAGAATGAAAATAATTTAGAAACTATGGACCACCAATCATCATCAAGGATTTTTTGTTTCACATTTTTTCCTTTAACTGTGCTTGCCTTTGGCCACCTACTCCATTTTGGATTAACCATCATTAACTAAAGAGGCTCTTGTGCCTCAAGCATTCTCTTAAAAAAGGTAGTTGGCATATCTAGTATCTATGGATTTGAGGAATTCCTTCCCTAAAAAAGTCTTGAACATAGCAAGTGAGCTATGATGGTTGCATATGAACATTTTTATGTCTCCAACTTTTGCTACCATTGTTTTAACCCAATCAATCTTCTCAATGTCTTTCAATGCATGAACACAATATGGGGTCCAAAAAAATGTGTTTGTAAGCACCCTCTATCATGAAGCCAACTAATTTATATACATAGGCTGAATTAGTCACCACTTGTACACCAGTGGAGGGACCAACCTCTTCAATGGGATCTTTCAAAATTTGAAAGGGGAATTTTGCATCCTTACTCTTCCTTGAACAATCAAAATTTCTAAGGAAATAAGAGCTAACTAAACATGTGACAATGATATTGATGAGTGGTTGATGTCTAATATCGGTCCACTCATTCATGATGATAGAGTAGCCATCCCTTATCAAAGTTTGTCTTATTTTCTCCATCACTACACTCACCTTAGAATACTCTATTGAGGGTGGTGTGTAACTTATATTCTCTAGGAGGGACGATTGAGGGACCAACAATAATTGCATCTTTGGACATTTGTTTAAAATAGAGAGATTGTGCTGCATGAAATGGTATGACATGGGCAAAGAAAAATTGCAATTGCCACTTCTTGTGATTGCATATTAAACATCCTTGCAACACTAGTCGTAATTTTATTTCCTTGCAAAATCCTCTCTCCTTCAACTCTCAACATTTTTGGTTTTGTGTAAGGAAAGCTTAAGATGCGGAACAAACTCTCCTAATGTCAAAACTAAGAGGAGAATGCAAATATGTCTTTGAATTTGCAACTACAGTTCATTAAGATGCACATGAAAGGAATAATAGAATAGAGAAATAGACACATACACAATTGACACTAGATTTATGTGGGAAAACCCTTACGGGAGAAAAACCCACCACACCAAAGAAAATCACTTGTATTACAGTAATCAAATTACATACAATTTACAAACTCTTCTTTTAGATGTCAATATTACAACAGCAACATTTCCTTGATCAACCTCGTACAAAACAAATTCTAATCACACTACTTTATGTCTCATTGTTACAATGCATATACAACATACAATGAAGAACACTAACAAATTATTCGACCATCCAACCATCTAACCCATCACAGTTACAGTACGTTGCAATGTATAGCAACAACCATGATTCGAAACGTTCTCTGTACAAGTGGTTCAGTTTAGTTTCCTCTATTGAGCAACTGTCGAACTTCCTAGTCATTTGAATGACCATCTCCAAGTCAGCAACGTCCTCCATTGATTGGCGTACACCTCAACAGTCAAACAAGTTTGCGCTTGTTCACCCATGATCCGCCACCGCACTACTGCTACATAGTTAGAAGGCTCCCGCGGTATGGTGGTATACTGCGCCACCGCTAGCTAGCTTGAAGGCTCTTGTAGGGTAGTGGTATACTGCGCTACCGCACCTCAGTTAGAGGGCTTCTGTGGTATGGTGGTATACACTGCAGCTAGATGGTTGACAGGCTTCCGCGGTATGGCGGTATACATCGCGCTACTGCACCTCAGTTACAAACACCTAGCGGTATAGCGGTACAAGCATGAGAGTAACACTTATGCCATTCTGAGCTGATTAGTGACAAAACCAGGGTTTATACCAGTGAGTTTGAGACACATTTTCTCAACATTGGAAGGTAATGACATATTAGGTTGCATACTTTGTAATGGAATTCCCTTATTTCTTGCCTCACTCTCCATTTATAACCTAGTCACCTCAGCCTTTTAAGCTAAGGTTATTTTCTCACAAGCTTTTGCCCCTTTTTCAGTTATGCATAGAAGATGAGAGTAAACCCTTATGTAGCTGCCTCTATGGTCTTTGTTGCACAAATGACATAACCATACTTTACATTGTTGATGTAATTGCAGCTTCAGGCTTCATACTTCCTTATTTATATGTGATTATTCAATGTAAAGAGACACTTCACATGGCAACTTTGTAATTATCTTCTTGCCCGACCGACCTTGTAAATTGTATTTATTAAATTGAAATTATATTTTTATGATGGCCGACCTTGCATGAAAAGGTGCGACCTCTCTCCTTTAAGTTGTATAAATACAAGATCATTCCACTCCATTTGTGCATCAATTAAGTTCGAGCATTTCTTCTCTTCCAAGTGCGAATTCTTCAAGGGCAGATCAATCAAGTGCAGATTGCGAATTATCAAGAGCAGATAGCAAATTTCTTAAGGGCAGATCCGAGTTACAAGGAAGTGCTGATTACTTGTTATCATTGCATCTTGTGAAGGTGCTGCATATTGGCCTTGAGATTGGCTTCATTGTAATGAGACTTGTTGCCATTATTGATATATAATAGAGAGATATTTGTTGCTGGGTTTTTCCCCTCAAGAGGAGGGTTTTCCCAGGGTATTTGCTGTCTTTGTGTCTGATTTTGAAATTAATTTCTGTGCATTAAATCTGATCATAAAAACTAACATACATCCCATTGATCTTTTTTTTGGTCTTTGTCTATGGCTGTTGTAAATTGTAAAAGAGGTTTTCTTAGATAAAATGAGCCCTTTGCATAAGTTTTGAGGAGTTTAGAAGGGCATTCAAATGGGTTATTTGAACTTAGTCCTTGCAACACCTCCTAGAAGAATCATCAATAGTACTTCTATGGCCTTTTTGTTGAATTTGAATCTCTTCATTCTCACTACCCTCACTAACCTCATTGCAACTCATTGTTTCTATTTGTTAAAAATTCAGAACACATTTGCAAGTTCAAACATAAAAAAACCAAAAACCCAAAAACCCTTAAGTGTTTGAAACGTAAAAAATAAATAAAAAATGTAAAATAATTTGTACAAATGAACAATGAATGTAAACTTACCTCAAATGACATAGGTTTGATGCTCTCTTGCCTTCTCACTATTGTTCTCATGTATTGTCACAATTGTTCTCTCTCTTTTTGTCTTCTTGACAATTTGAAAAATGACAAAATGAGTTTGTTTATTGTTTTTAGTTTTTAGTCTAGGTTTAGGGTTGGTCACCAATCCCCCCCTTTTTAATCAATTTTGCATTTAAAAAAAATGGTTGTGCCATAGGGGATGGCTATTTGTCTTGAGGATGTTTGAGAGATGTTTAGCCATCCCTTGCCATACCTTGCCGTTTCCTGCTCAAATTTTGTCGTTTTGGAAACATTTCCAATGTTTTTCTAGAATTGGGAGTGGGTTGGGTACATTTCCAACCTGTCCTTGCATTCCCAAAATGTTCCCTATAGGGGAGAAGCCAAAATATGTAGGGGACATGTTCTCAAGGTTCATAGGTATATCCAAACCACAAATTGACATATTCAGGATTATGAATAAATCCGAAGAATATGTTAGTGGGTTGTAATTCTGATGCCGTGTTGTATATTTATATTTGAGAGAGAGAGAGAGAGAGAGAGAGATGTTTGGCCTTCCCTTACCATACCTTGCCGTTTCCTGCTCAAATTTTGCCGTTTTGGAAACATTTCCAATTTTTTTCTAGAATTGGGTGTGGGTTGGGTACATTTCCAACCCATCCTTGCATTCCCAAAATGTTCCCTATAGGGGACAAGCCAAAATATGTAGGGGACATGTTCTCAAGGTTCATAGGAGTAATCAAATGTTTTAATGCAAGGACATGGTTCAGAGTCTCAGACCATCCCAAGATGTGCAGATGAGGCCAAATACATGTCTTGAGTGTTTTAACACCACATAAATTCTCCTCATAGCACAACTTATTTGAAGAACAGCTTGTTATGTGTTTGAGGGTGTGTGTGCAAGTGTGTGTGCATGTGCTCATGCCACATACATATTAAATCATTGATGTATGTGCACACATGCACATATACCCATGCATGTACATGTGCCCACACATGCACCCACCTACCCACACATCCATGCACCCACCACACACATTCATGTACATAGGCACACATGCACATGACCACAAACCCACACATGTACAAGAACTCATGCATGCATGCAGACACACATATGTGTGCATGTGTGTGTGCGTGCACTCGTGCGTGGGTGTGTATTTGTATGCGTGCACACACATGCACACCATGTATGCACATGTCTGTGTGTGCATGGGTGTGTGGCTGTTTGTGTACATGCGTGGATGTGTGGGTGTGTGTGCATGTGCCTAAGTATGTGCGTGTGTGCATGTGCATCGGTACGTAAGTAATTTATGAAGAATAACTTATAGGCACATAAAATTATATATAAAATTTCAAGTGCCACATAAAGTCCAGACATTCTGGCCCTAAGTTATAACATGTCCTACATGAATACAATTTGATGGAGAAAAATACATATATGCAGTTAATCCTATTTTTTTCTAAATTATCATTTTAGGTCTCAAACAAAGGACTCATAAATATGACATGCCACAACTGGATCCACAGACAACACCAAATGGAAGAAGCTGAAGATCAACATGCTTACAAAGATAATAATGTTTAGGAAAACTTCAAGTTATTTTATATATTTTAACTTTACCAGAAGTTACCTAATTAATGGTTGTAATTATTTTGATGCAGCTCATGCTGCACTTATCTATTATTGTAGTTTCCAACCCTTGAAAGAATGTTAAATGACTGCCTAGATGCAGATTTGGAATTGCAAAATTGTGATTACAGATGGTTTTATCAAGATGCACACTATAATATATATACCTTTAGGTGTTTTAGGGTTTTGACTAGCTTTGGTAGATTCCATTGATGTGTTGCTTAGGCTAAACTAAACCTATTATCATTCTTTTGGAACATATTTTGCTCATTTGCATGTATCACAGATTTGATTTCAAGCATTGCACAGCTACATCTTTTGTAAGAACAATTTTGAAGTAACGGGTGAATACAATTTACAGGGAGAATATTTTTCACATTATTTTGTGTACCTGGAATATAGGCATCAAGATATTAGGAGATTCACAGTTCTTATGAATTTAAATTTAATCACTATCTGTTTTATTTTTCCTAAGAATTTAAATTATTTACTTTGTTTTCTCTGCAATGACGGATAATGCTTGGAAAGTCAGTTCATATTGGAGCAACTTTATGAAATCCTTATATATAACTAAAGATGTCATCTAGCTTCATTATCACTGTAAAAGGGACACACTGTGAGAAGAAACCTTAGATCTGTTGTGTTATACCCCTTAATTTTCTTTCTTGAAAATTCACATTATGCATGTCGTCTGTCTTTCTTGGCTGCAGATTCTAAAATAGAAAAACTATTAATTTGCAAAGGTCTAGATAATAGGATTATAGATGCAACATGATCGTAGGTCAGTTCCAAGAATGGACCTGAATGTAGGGGCATATTTGTAATCAAAACTGCTATCTTCTAGGACGATTACCTTCAAACCTCTACTGAGGTGAACTGAACTTTACACAATGAACTGCAGTTGTCTGCACACAATCTGTTTTTAAGCTATGAAGCTATTCATCTGCAAATTGATGTTTTCTATAAACTCTGATTTGTAATTCTTCATGAAAGGAGTCTAAGAAAAGCATTAAAATGTGAAAATTTTGCAATTTCAGGGTGCAGCTGTTGCAGAAGGTGATTTTTACGGGCCAGATACATCATCTTTATCTGCGTTTCTTTTTTCCCTGCTTCCTGCAGGTGGCACTGGTTCTAATGACGATAGTTCAAGTCAGAATGTTGAATACGAAGTTTCTTCTTCCTCAGATTTGGGAAATTCTCTAAGACAGAAGAAACTAATTGAAGAGTCTTTTAGGCAGGATGAAATCTCTGATTACAAGCTGGAATTTGAAACTCAGGTTACAAGAGAAGAAGACGCTGGGGCTTATGAGGAGGATAATGAGTGGGAGGTTGTGACTGAGACTGGCTCAAAAACTCGTGATACATCAGATCAATACTGGGTTTCACAGAAGGCAATTCCATCTCTGCCTGATCTTTCAGATGAGTCTTTATTCTTGTCAGATAATCTTCGAGAATTTTTGAATGCATGTCTTCCTACTGTGGTGAGGGGCTGTCAGTGGGTGTTGCTGTACAGGTAAATTAGTATTCTACATTGATGTTTAAAAAGCATTGAGATTTGTGTTTTTTCAATATGTAATAATATTATTTGTTACATTTGGACAGTACACAGAAACATGGTATGTCCCTCTTGACTCTTATCCGTAAGAGTACCGATCTTCCTGGACCATGCTTACTGGTATGATTTGTTATCGCATACTTTCGATAAAAGGATGCTAGTTATAGATTAGTTTGAATTCCAAATCACAATTCTTTTAACTTTATTGAATTAAAATTCTCTTCCATAGTATTTTTTTAAATTTAAATGATAAGGATTAGTTTGTGTCTGTATTCATTCAAGTTACCAGGAGATGGTTTAAAGCAATGATATTTTTGCTGTCTGTTTGGTTTCAACATCTGCTGCAGAATATTCTAAAGGTATTAAGTGATGGAAAGATAGTTGCATTTCATTGATCAACATCTAATGGTCCAAGTTGATACCATGATAAGATTGACTACAGCATTGTCAGATCTTACTTTTTACATATATCAATTAATAGTTTTGGAAATATTAACATCAACACTTTTAAATGTAGACTTTAAAGTACAAAATTTGTATTGAATCATCTGATGCATTAAGGAAGATAATGGGAAATTCCAGTTGGCCAAACTGCTAGTGTAGTAAATGTTGTACCCAAACCAATTTTTTTGCTTCATTAAGGCATTTTGCTTAAAAGAGTCTAAACCTTGTTAAAATGATGTCAAAACACAGTTTTTGGGCAAATCAAGTATGCATTTTAAGTCAGTTTGGTGTCAAGAAGATACTAGTGAAATTTGGGAAAAAATGAAAATTAGGGTTTTCGCACTCCTGTTTCAGGTCACGAAACCCTAAAAATAAAAACTTGTCAGAATTGGCTGAAATTAATTTTGATTGACTTATTTCACATCACGATTACAGTGGTGAAGTCGGTTTCAGTTAAAAGTCAGTTTAAGCCTAGTGGGTAGTTTTCACTTTTTCGGGAGAAAAGTTAGCATATCCGAGATCGTCAATGGCAGTTGGCCAGTACCAGGTGTCAAAATCTAAGCCTGAAACTCAAAGTGAAATATTCTATGATGAAATATGCTGAAAAAGATGCTTCACAACAGAGGGAATTTTCAAGTGGCGAAAAGTGCAAAAAATATTCCAAGTCTGGAAACACTTCACTTTGTAACGTGGGAGACACTTGCGCAATCAACGTGCAAATCAACTTTATAGTGTCCGTACATGTGAAAGTGGTGAAATATAGTCACATACACACATTAGTAACAGTAATGCTTCTACGTGGTCAATTTAGTATCCAAAATGGTGTTCTCAAGAGTGCGATATGGAGGGAATATCAAGCCTAAAGCAAATCTGCGCCCCTGTAGCTTAGGGGCGCCCTTCAATTTGGAGTTTCAGATTCAGTACTTTTTGGTTGCAAATACATTCAATCTCTTCAGAATTCAGTCAGCTTTTTGGCAAGCTATCAAGCGAGATCGTTCGAGTTGCAAAACTCCAACAATCGAAGGCAGAAGTGGAAGGTATGAAGAGTTTACACATCACAGAGGTTGTCAAAATTGTAGTTTTTGCGCCCCTGTAGCTCAGGGGCGCCCTTGAATTTGACCCCTCAGATGTTTGAATTTGTAGTTTCCATTTTTGGGGAATCTTTTTTGATTCATCCCAGCTCCACGACGCATTGGTTCGCGAGATCATCAGATAAGCTGAGTGACTGTGACAGTGGTTCCAGTGAGCATGTAAAATAGAGGGTGGATAAATGTGAAAATGTCAACCTGTACCTCTATAGGCCAGGGGCGCCTAGCCTTTGTGCCAGCTAAATGAGGTTTTTAGCCGTCATCGTCTTCATGAGACTTGTGCGGAATTCTCCTAGCTATTTAGTGAGTCCAGCCGTCAGCCCTCAGGATTTGTCAAATGCCCGTGAGTGAAGGGTCAGTGGAAATTGCTGAAGAATGAAAACAAGTAGAAAAATGGCTAAGTATGGAAATTACATACTCCCTTGGAAAAGGCGCCCTTCTTGATGAGGTCTTAGAAGTAGTTTTCTGGCTTCGTCACTTCCAGGAGCATCTCTTCTAAGTTGTTCTAGCTTTGCAATGAGATCAATGGCGCGTGCATCGGAGCACTCCAACTCCCGGTGTCAGGGGTTAAAGTAGAGCATTCGTGCTGAAAGTTGCAAGTTGCAAGATCATTCTCAAAATGGTAATTGCGCTATTGCAAGCTAGGGGCGCCCTTGCTTTTGGGGTCCTTAACTTAGCTTTCAGATGCCTTACATACAGTCGTTGTTTGTGGAATTCTTCTAGCTACGTGATGAATCCATCATCCAATCGATGGGAGTCATCGTTCGTTGGCAGTGGTAGATTGAAGCGCGAGATGGAAAATCAGAGAAATGACCAAGTCTGGAGACCTGTACATCAATTTAATAAAAGGCGACTTTTATTTTGAGGTGTCAAACATGGTTTTTAGCAGTTGCAGCTCCTAGCAGACATTTCATCTCGGTTTTGTTGGCTTTGTGGTGGATATCTCAGCTCAACTCTAGCATCAATTAGGCATTCATAAATTAGAGCTCAATAGTGGCAATCGTGACTTTTTCAGTGAGCTATAAAGTAGGAAGTTAGCAAAAAATCTCAACTGTTGCTAGGGGACGCTTGGAGAGTCAAATTTTGACTTTTTAGAATCACTGAAATTTTCTAAGTGAACTCGGATGCAGAGATTTCAGTTAACTCATTAAAATAATATTAAATTTTCAGTCTTTTGCATGCCAGCTTTAAAGGGGCGATTTTGCTCAATATTTTAATATTGGCACCCTTTTGATGTTAATTTGCAAATTCACATGTAAGGGTGAACTGAATATTTTAATATTTTTAATTTTTCGGGACTCTGAGTCAGTGATAGTTGAACAAAGTGGGGTCTAATCATAAGGTTTCTTTTAAAATCAGGGTTTTATTCTTGTAGTGGCGCCATTAAGCAAAGAATTATTCTATTTATTCAAGATGGTCCATTCTTCTCTCACATAGTTGAAGATCAAAGTGAATTTTCTCATTTAAGTGAGTGAATTCTTTAGCAATTAGTATTCGAAGGCATTTTAGATATCATTTTACAGATTTCCTTGCAGGTACGAGTCCAGAATAATCAGCAAACTTCAAGACAAGATGGCGATTTTAGCAAAAGCAGAGCATTAAAACTTCTATCTTCTGTCTTAATGTATTCCATTTCTCGTCTTAGGTTTTCTTCACTTGTCCAAGATTTGATGAATTTTGACAAATTTGATCATCTGGGTTGGTTGTGCACGACTTCCTCTACAAAACCCATGTGTTAGAATTTTTTAGGAAAATTTGCTCCAGACCTTCAATTCTTGAAGCTTTAATTTTCTCAATTGAAATTCCTTTGCATGGTGGAGTAGAAGTCAATATTTTTTGAATATGACTTGTGGGTTGTCTTAGAATCATTTTCTGGACAAAACCCATATCTCAGATTTTTCTCGAAAAAGTTGCCCCTTGCAGCCCCTGCTGCCCTCAATTGCTTTTTTTAGAAAAGTGTATGCATGTCAAGCTAAATGGCACTTTTTCAATTTATGGCGTTGTGGGTTGTCTTAGAATTATTTTCTACACAAAACCCATGTCTTGGAATTTTTGGTGAAAATTGCCCTCCGACAAGCTATTTTTAGCCTCATTAGGTGACATTTTGACTTTCTGGAAAAGTTGTCAGAACATAGTCGAGTTTACAGTCAACAGGCGATTTTTTCAGAATGCAGTACATAGATCGAATTCAGGACTAAATCAGTCTTGACTCATGACTTCATCGGAACAGTTGACACAGATCTTCATAAGGTGCTTCCAGAAGCTATCTTGGATCCGGTTAAGATAAACAATGCAATACTTCTAAACATCCAGGAATCTGGGTTGCTAGAGGCAGTTCACTCCCAATTTCAGTTCAATGCATAGAATTCGTGATGTCTTGTGTCAAGCATTACAATTCTACTACTCGAGAAATCCAGCCAGTAGATGGATGAGTGATTTGCAGTCTCAAGCCCCAAGACATTGAAAGGTGTTTTGGTATTCCTCAATATTCGAACAGTCTGGTCATTACCATGGATCAGTGTGAAAGAGCATTCAAAGCTGATAAGGACATGTGTCAGAACAAGATGGTAGAAAGGTGGTTAAAGCAAAAGAAATCTAAATTGCCAAGTAATGCGGGTCGTGGAGAATACAAGGATGAGTACGCGATTTTGATTACTCTTCTTAATCGTGTTTCCGATCATGCAGATGCTAATAAATTCCAGCCTTGGATGTACTACATCATTGCACAGATCATTTCCAGGCGAGAGCATTATGACTGGGCCTCTCTTATCAGCGATGTTCTCCACAAGCAAATTACTGGTTTCCTAGTTGCCCACCAGTTTCATATGTGTTCCTATCTCGTATACTTGATTGCCTATTAGGGTCAGTTTAGAGGATTGAACACAGTGGGTATTCTTAGTGTGTAGAAAGTTTACCAATACTATGACCAGCTTGAGTTCACAAAGTCCAAGCGACATTTCAAGCGTGTGCAAGAAGCTTTCTTGATGTACACAGTGAGAAACCTAGACTGGGAATTGCATGTTCATATCTCAGCGGTTGCCAGACCAATGGTAGAATGGGCAGACTGGTTCATTTAGTTCCCTACATACACCTACATCCGCGTCTACTGATATACAGGAAATCCAGCCATGCTACCTCGCTATCCTTCGGATAGGATAGTTTTCATGGAGTTCCTGAGGCAATTATATGATGTTCATTTGCATTTGCGCCACAAGCGTAAACCAGCTGACAACTTTCCATTTCAAATGGGAATCTATTGGTGCAGGACAACAGTTGATGCCAAGGCTGCAAGACAAGAGTTAGAAAAGTTCAAACTCAAGTACCTTGTTGATGCATGCACATATGACCCTTGGGGTCATTATTCAGCACGCCTTGGTGGTCGCCCTTACCACAAGCCTACAATGGAGGATTATTGGGTCAACTGCGAAGATGACTTCGAGGTGCGCCGACGTAGTTACAACAGGTTCTCTCTCTCATAGATTTCTGTCTTCATGTCAAAGGATGTGGGAGGATTGCTAGATGATGATGGGGATGTACTTCCTCAAATTTTCAGAGAACAGGTTGATACACAGCCGCTTCCAGTTGTTGATTGGTTTTCCAAAGAATATTCATCTGTTGAGGAGAGATCGAGTAGAGTTATTCAAAATAGCATACTCTACCTTGATAGCAAGAAGACAAGGAGGGCAGTCATGCCAAGCACAGAGTTGCCACCGGTGGATGTTTCGCTGCCATCCTCGTCTAAACCAAAGCAAAAGAAAAGGAGTAACCCTCCTAAGAAGAACAAAGCGCCTAACAATTCAAAAGGGAAGGCACTTGTTACAGAAACGCATGTGGAGCCAGTCAAGAATCTAGTTCGGAGCTTGCCAGAGCACGAGGTTCAGCCTCCCATGCCATCACCTACACCACAGCAGTCTCCAGTTCCAGTTCACATTGATTTGGATCTAGATTCACCACCTTGTAGTGAAACCTCTACACATTCACACTCATCAAAGCCTCCTATGACTAGCATAGATCCTTCTAGTGAGATTAGTTGAGACTCGTCTTGGCTTGAGAATCAATTGGGTAGGAAGAGGAGGCAGCCATCTTACATACTTGATCATTCAGATTTTGATCATGTCTACCAGGATGCGCCAGATAAGAGGATCAAGAAACAGGTTCATGTAGAGAGGAACGTTGACAAGGAGATCATCATAGAGACCGTTGCACCTCTAGAGGGTAAGAGCTTGAATGAGGTAGAAGTTCAAGACTTCGGAGTAATCAGAGTCAATCTTGGTAGAAGCACACGCTAAACAGAGGTTGATTTCCTACAGGTTGCAACGGATAGCGCAAAGGAAAGAATAATGAAAGACGAAGAAAAGGCAACCCTCAAGGCTGAAATCCAGCAGCTTCGTTAGTATATTTCAAACCTTGTGCATAGAACGGAGAATGTCATCGCTTCACTCCCTTAGATGCTAGAGCCGCTAGCAGAGCAGAATTAGCTTAATCAGCTGGTTGTATATGGAAAGTGTTTGGTAGATTGGGAGGAGGATTTCATCACTAGAGGTCGCCTTGTACTTGCAGAGTTATATCAATTGAGGTACAATGCACGCGAACTCTGTCTACACATCCAGGAGGAGAAGTGAGACTTGGCGGTTGACAAACCCAAGGATGAAATCATGATTTCTCACCTGAGGATGGCATACGACTCAGTCATTGATGAAGAAGACAAAGAGGCTATTTTTACTTGGAGGACACAGTTGATCTTCAAGGCAAAGTACAAGATACATTGGCTTCAAAGTTGGCTGAGATAGAGAACACGTGACTAGTGCACTTCGGTTCATGAGAATTTTTGTGTCTCGAGTTCCTTGCCGGTATTAGCGCGAGGGTGGTGAGTATGTCGAGCTTACTGATGTTCAGTCAAAGATGCAGGCACTCATTCATGGTATTTTTAGTGGGGATTCCATTGGCTGTAAATTAGATCAACTTATAGTCATGTTAGCGTTATTTGATGAGGCAGTCAAGAATAGAGGAGAGCTTCAGAGCCAGATCACAGGCGGTGAGGAGATGCTGCGAAGACACAGTATACTGTGGCAGAGTATCAGTGCTCTAGATGGTGATGCAGTCAATAACTTTGTGGAGGGGTTACTTGCTCGAGATCACGACCAATGAACTCTAGGTCCCACCTTTCAAGATAGACATTAGACACATCGGTTAACTCGACACTTCTTTTCGAGTTAACTTGTTGTTCCACCTTTCATGCCATGTCTATTCTAGAATCATCTTTGTACAATTGGAGTTTTCATTTAGGTTATTTTTTGTTAACTGATGGTAGTTTTCCAGTTAACTTGCTTTCAATAAGGACGTGCATGCTTGCACATGTCCATTTAGATTAGCCTTATTTCGGTTAACTGATGGTAGTTTTCTAGTCAATTGTATAGTTTCCTTTATTAGGGTTTAGCAATAAAATCTTGCATGATTGCAAGACTGTAGTTGACTCAAGGTGATTTTAGGGTTCCCTACACCTTTTGATGTCTATAATTAAGAGCTTTTGCTCATTTGTAATTAACTTTTGCATGCGATAGTAATATACGCTAAGCCTACCTTGCCTGTAATATTGCTGTTCTGTATCTGTTCACGAGCTTTTACTATGATGATGAATTGTTGAGCCACCTTACCTTCATGTTATTATTATGGTATTTGTTCATCTTAGTTAAATGTAGTGGCTAGTTTGATTGTTTATTGTATGCGTGTTTCGCCTATGCAATTTATTGCCCTGGTTGGCTATTTTGTGTTTTGTTTCTAATAAGCCTATTCTGATGAGCAAATTGCTGAGCCACCTTACCTTCACGTTGTGAATCTGTACCTAAAGCTTATCGTTTGATGTGTGTGTCAATGGACTTATTCAACCAAGCAAATTGTTGAGCCACCTTACCTTCATGTTGTGAAGCTATACTTAGTTTATCATATAATTGTTTGTTTCCAATAAACTTCTTCCCAGCCAAGCAAATAGTTGAGCCACTTTACCTTCACATTGTGAATCTGTACCTGAAGTTTATCGTATAGAACATTCCTGCTCCATTTCCTCATGCTTTGTTTACTTGAGGAGATTGGATAGATTAAAGCTTTAGTTTAGTTGTAGTTAGTGATCTGCGAAACTAGAAAATTCTTAGTTGCAACGTTCGTGGTTTTTCTTAACCTTGTGCCTCTTCTAGCTGAGACAAAAAGATAGGAGTTAGATTACTTTAAATTTTCATGCAAATCAGCACTAAAGAGGGAGCTTCCCCTCCTAATTTGAAGAGCACTCATTACGTAGTGTGCATAGTTGTCCGTACCAACTTGCACTCCAGAGGTGCTAATTGTTACGCCAACAGTAAAAAAGGTTAAAAGAATTAAAATCAATTTGTTTGTCTATAAATGAGCTAAGAATGAAGGACATGAAAAGCTTTAGCTTCCTCTCAATAGCCATGAAACTAACAAAAGCCATAGTTCACAAACATGGACTTGGAGAGTACTGGGCACTTTAATTTTTTGAAAAAGCATATAATTTTTTAATGCAAAATATAGCCACAAAATGTATCAAATGAGTTTGGTGGGGGTTTGGGTTGGGGGGCAGTGGCCCTGGTAGGGTTGAGGGGTAGTGCCCCTCATGGGGGTTTGAGGGCAGTGCCCCTCGTGGGATTTGGGGGCAATGCCTTGGGCGCATTCCCTATTGTGATACAAGTGGGGTCAAGGGGCGGAGCCCTCACCACCAAGCCCAAATGAAGACCTTCAAAACCATACAAACCTTAATATTGGACACCATTTTCATAATTTTTTAAAAGGCAAAAATGAATGCTTGTAAAACCAAAAAAACAGAGTTTTTGCAGCGTCTAACTCACATGTTTTCCTCAATTTTGACATGTTGCTGAGTTAAATGCAAGAACTTGCCAAAAACTTGGAAAAATAACTCGGCAAGTAAACACTGATAAAACTCATGGGGGGAAAAATGGTGAGTACTCCCCAACTTGCCCAGTATGAAAACTATGACAAAAGCAAAAACTAATCCATGACTTGGAAAAGGGTAATGCTATGTAGATGAAAGATAAATTTAAATTTGGTCTAGACTAGACATTATGGTTACAAAAAAAGTAATTGTTATTGACTTCCAGCTTTACCTTTTGTCATTGTCCTCTCAAATTTGACTTCCATTTGAATGGGGAAGTACATAAATCCCTCTGAGTTTTAGTTGTTTCTAGATACCTTAGCAGAACCTGATGATATTATCTTCACTTGTACAGGTAACTGGTGATATGGAAGGTGCAGTGTTTGGGGGATTGTTAAATGGGCCTCTGAAACCCACTCCAAAAAAAAAATATCAAGTATGTAATTATCATAAATTTGCAACTAAGGACATAGTTTCAGTGTTTGATCAGTCTCTTTTTGTTTGTATCATGGCAGTTTTCACCTTGACATCTGGAATTGCCTTAATTTTTGATGACTCTCCTAATATCTGTTTTTCTGAAACATGCAATTCTCACCTAGGGAACAAATCAAACATTTGTGTTCACAACTGTTTATGGGGAACCTAGATTGTTTCGATCCACAGGTAGTTCATATTTTCTTTTTCTGCAAAGCTTATTTTTCAGGCTGTTTTATTTTTAAAGATTCTTTTCTTGCAGAGATGTCAAGTCCTTGATATAGGATGCTTAAGTTAGTTGGAAACTTACGACCCTACAAAAGATTTTTTCATTGAGCTTTTAGATTAAGTTATCTACAAATTAATTCCTGTTAAAGGAAAAGTATCCCAAAGATGGGTGAATAATGAATGCATTCTCATGAATAAGTGGGTTTGGAGAATAAAAATTTGTATGTATTTGATCCCTTTACCAGTTCAATTTTCGAGGCATGTAATTCCATAAGGTGGTGGTCAAAGGAAGACCAGGGATTTACTTTGATATTTTCTTTTCTTTGTTAAATTTACAAAGGCCCTGCACCAAATCCACAATAGAGCCTGGTCTTATAACTGAATCATGCAATTGTTATTTCCTATAGTGAACTCTACAATGCATATATATTCAATCCTCCTTGGGTTCTGGGAGGTGGATGAGGGTGTAACTGCATAATATAGATGTGATTTTCCAAATTTGTGAACACTGCATTTATAGTACCAAGTCTCAGTCCATGGAATTCACATTTTCATAATTTTGCGCAGGATATCAGGAAACATATCAATTTTATTCATCTACTTTTGGAGATGGAATGTAGCAATAAGTTTATGCTAGGAATGTATGTTCTAGACATTTTTTTTTTCCTGCATTGGCTTTCAAGCTAAAGCTGAAAAATAATTGTGTAGGTTTATAATTGATTTGCTTGTGAAATACTAAGCGATTCATGGATTTTGAAGCAGGTGCCATAAGGCTAGACAATCTTATTGTTCAACACTGAAGCATGAGATAGAACATTGTTGATCAATTACCTCAAATCATAGAAGAATAAAGAGTGAGGGATAAGAATCATTTCAAAACATCTTTAGAATTGCAATCCATAGGTTCAATACCATAGGAAATGAGAAAGGGAGGCTACAAGAAAAGGGTTGAAGTAAGACATTACAATAATGATTAATATGCAAACATTTCTTTAAATTAGCAATATTCTATAAACACTCTAGCCATTTATAGAGTAATCTCTGTTATTGATTGCAAGTCTTGACATTCAAGTGTAACAGCCCCAACCCGTACCTAAAATAAAATTTCCATAAATTACATCCTAAAAGTAAGTAAACGTGTTAATCATGTCATTGCAATAGAATTTTTCTTTTTCTTTATTGACAAAACATGAACAAGTTGCCATATTAATTTACAATAAAGATTTCATTTCAATATAATAACTTCACAAGTACATGAAACAAGAATCCGTACCTTAACTAACATAGCTCCAATGAGCTTTAGAACAAATAGTTGTAAGAAGGTCCAGGAGTCCGTCCTTTCAAATCTTGGTACATCGTCCGCTTGCTGTGGAGGAGAAACATCACTCAGGCGCTTTTCCGCCAACCACGGACTTATAATGCGGTCCCCCGCACACCTATCGTTCGATAGATGACCCTCCCTTCGAAGAAGAGATCGGTAGGGTATCCTTTAACGATTACCAACTGAGCATAGTGCTGTGTCCTACACAACTAGAACCTTGCTATTTCACAATCTCGAACTAGTACTAGGATCACAATGAACTGACAGTGTAGTCTCAACTAACTCACATCTAAGCGGAAGTTGTACATTTCACTACTTTGGCCAAAGTATTATCATTCAGTACTTTGAATGAAGGTCATCTATCATAACCACTACTCATGGCTGATTTGCATTAAAGCTTTCTTACACTACGCGTAGGTTAGTCCTTCCGGGGTAGTGCGTACCCTAGACATCCTACATCACGCCAAACTACTAGAAATGAAAAGCATAACAAGTAACTCAAAATCCTCTCCTATTCTAGAAATCAATGTTCTAGGAGTTACACAAGCTTCACTAAGTTAACCTTAGTAACTTAAGCTGGGGATTGTTACTTGACTCGATGCTATCATTCCCGTCCTAGTATTTAGTGTCTACTTCAAACATATTCTCCTTATATGGAGATCATACAAGAAATGCATTACACATAATAAGCAACCTTTAAGCTTTATCTATTTTTCTTGCCAGAACACGAAAAGGTAAAGCAGTTCATAAACAACTCCTTAATTCTTTCACATAGAAAAACACAATTATGCCTGTCTTTCACCCTATGCACAACAGTAAGTATAAGATTCCGTTTTAAACAAATAACTAAGAATTGAGTTGATAGCAGAAGAATATCCCATGCCTGTTTCCAAAAGCTTTCCTTCTAGAAGATGACTTAGCACTTGCAATGACTGGCAATCCCTCTTGAAAATGCAGATTTCACTTCCTAGCTTGACTCACAAATGCCTCTTTACACTCAATTATAAAGACTTAGAAATTGTTAATCTTAGCTCACAGAAATGGTGAATGCTCTCAGTTCTATGATTAGCTCACAGCAAATAGATAACTCTCAGCAGAAAGGGGTTCTCTCAGGAAATATGAAAACACAAAAATATAACGAGCTTTCTGTAAATTTGATTCTCAGAATTAAGAAATTCACAGCAAATGGAAATACTTTAGAAATATGAATGAGCTCTCAAAATTGATGAATGCTCTCACAGTAGAATAAAACTCACTCTCAGCAGAATAAAACTCACTCTCAGAAAATGATGAACACTCATAAAACACTTATAAATCTTTTGGAAGAGAACAAACTCGAATTTCCAATTCCAAATTCGTGTCTTGAAGAATAAGTAAAGCAGCCTTTATATAGTGTTTCGAAACTCAACAAATTCCTCTTCCTAAGGCGTCCAAGCTACCAGCAGGGTTTGGAATAGTTCAAACAAGAGATGTGGCGACTCTTTGATAAGATTTTCGACCTTCATTTGATGACAGCAATGAAAAACAGTTCATTTTGCACATGATAAATTCTCAAAATGTGACACCTACAGGTATAGGCACAATTCAACAGGTGAAGATAAGTGATGATAATTGCAGAGAAAAAGTCCCTTGCTTTATGGCGTCCACACTTCCCTTTTACTAGGCTGCAATCGACACCTCTCAA
>VDFB02276532.1:0-24999 GCA_007258455.2 Sequoia sempervirens
TCTATGCTGAGATGCAGATCATGACCATCAAAACCATGTGTATAGGTTTGATTTTGACTACCAGATGTCATCAGAAAGAAGTTGCAAAAGGGTCACCAACACAGGTACCGTTTTGAAGACATCCGGGCAGATTGCAGAGATGAAGAAGCCATTCGCAAAATGGACTATTGCAGATTGACAGTTCAACAAATCAGAGATCTTGGTATCGCTGACCTACCAGAGGATTTTGAGGATCCAGGTGATATCATGAACGCTGTCTATGATGAACAAGGCGTTGCTAAGAGGCCGTTACCTGCAATACAGTGGTCTAGGAAAGAGGTCACCAACATGAGAGAAAGGCTGAGACCAATCCTAGCCAATACAGAAGAATGGTTACACAAACATGGTTATGCAATGAAAAGTTTCAGGACAGACTCAGAAGGAGAAGAGTCTGAGGCAGAAGCACGCCAACAGCAAGAACTTCGCGACAAAAACAAGTCAGCGGCCGTTCCCACTTCTTCGCGGAGAGGCCCTAGGATCAAGTTCACTGTTGGTAAGAAAGATACCCAGGCTGTCCAAGAGACAGAAATGACGGAATCTCACCCATCTCGCTCTAAGGGTAAAAAGCCCATTTTAGAGGAGATAGATTCCGATGAAGAAGATACTTCAAGCGACCAATCCGCTGAAGATGAAGATTCAGCAGAAGCAGACTCCGATGCCGAAGAGGTTTCTGAAAGCGGGCAAGAGTCTGACGAAGATTCTGAAGAAGGATCTGAAGGTGACTTCGAAGGTGAACCAGAATCAGAGAGGCAAGAGGGTGATCAACAGGAACCCGAGCATGATGAAGAAATAACTACTTCTCCTCCCGAGAACGTAGTTGAGGAAATTCACAGAACATCATCGCCCGTGACTTCAAACGTTCCTCATACCCCCTTTGAGTCAAGAATTCCTTCACCTCCTGCTCCCTCGTCACCTATTCCTACCACGAGCATTCCTGCAGCCGAGATATCCCCTATCCCTGCAGCATCAACCCAGCTGGATACTCCATCAGTCACAAGCATTCATACGGTTGATATAATCGTTGCCCACCATCGTCCATTCCTAGCTTGTCTTCGCCAACGTATGATATCACTTCTGAGAACGAATTCAATCGTTTCATGAATGAGTCAATGCGTGATCAGCTCAATGTGTCAACTACAGGAGCGATGATGACAAACACTTCTCCAATTATCACGATACCATTGGTGAGTTCAGATGTGACAATAACTTCAGAGGTGGCAATGGCGACCGACTTGACAGTAAATCCAGAAGTTCACACTTCTTTTCTTCCTCCTTGGCTAATATCTCAAGTGTCGAAGCGTAAAAAGCAAATGATTTCTCCAGAGGAACTCGACTTTGAAGAGATAGTTCTTCCAAAGGCTAAAGGGAAGAAGAAGGCAAAGTATACTCGAGGTCAATGCTTGATAATCTGCCACAAGTATGCTGAAATTGGTACCAATCAATCAAGAAGGTGATGTCAATATGAGGACTACATTAAAGAACAAAGGTCCAAATTTGGCAAGGTTAATAACGAAAGTGCAAAAATGGCGCTAAAGTCACTTTTGATATCTTGGCAGGAAGGCTGGACAAAGTTGAGCAATCTCGTAACATGTACAAACAGAGGGCAGAGCATTATGCCACTGTTGTAAAGAGACTTGCCGGTTCTCCAAGCAATGCACAACCGCTGACAGTGGTAAGTATTGAAGACCCAGCTGTCAAGAAAGCTAAGAAATTCGCCTCCAAAGGCAGAGTGTTGTATGACTTTGTTGAAAAGATCATTGAACACGGATCTCAGATAATTTTGGCTGCGGATGAGAAAACCACCATGTTGGCCAAGCTCACCACAGAGCTTGACAAAGAAAAGGGCGTACTTTCCCAGGAGCGCAGAGACATGGAAAAATGCCTGTTGTCATGGTCGGAAATGAAACAGGTAAAGCTCAGCAAATTGGTGGAGGTTGGGGTAATTCTCGACAAAGAAAAGTTTTTGTGAGGTAAAAGAATCAATCAAACACGTGATCCAAGTGGTCTAATCTCTTATTACACCTTCACTAAGTACTGAAGATGCTCTAATTTCCGCATCGAACATTCTTGACAAAAGTATCGAGTTGCCCGTCAACTTCTTGAGGACAATCGTGATTCTCCTACCGGCCGCTTGTGTAAATATCCCCGATCTTCAAAGAAGCCATCATGACTTGATTGACAGCTCGTGACTTCGAAGTTCCCCATCAACATCATTTGTGATACAAGGCTCACATTGGACAACCTGAAGACGCATCTTGACAGGTGCAAGAAGGTTCACTCATCTGCCATGAGATCGATCACGAGAATCCACACCATTGTGGATTACACCGTTGGTCCAGATGAGAAGTTCGTGCAAGAGACTAGGAGGAAATTTGAAGACTTCTGCGCCCAATGCAAAAAGACGTGAAGCAGCCTCCTATTCTCCAGTGTTAGACATTTCCGGTGCATCCCATTATGCATCTTGTAAATATTTCTCGACATTTTCGAATGTCATTTTGTAAATTGTAATTACACCAAGTCCAAAGATGTAATATTTTGAAAGCAAATTACACTTTGACTTTGGTCAAAGTTAGGTGAGATCTCCAAAAATCGCTCACCTAACTTTCCTTAATTTTCTCAATCTCTTTCCTTATTTTGCTCATCCCTCTTTCTATATATTGTGAGGGATTTTCATTGTAACATATCTTTTAGTCTTTTGCAACGAAGTGCTGCCCTTTTGTAAGCAAACTTGTGAAACTTTGCGTTCATATTTTGTGAATGAGATTCAATCAATAAAGGAAAGGATTGCAAGCCAAACTTTGTGTTGGATTCGATACTTTTGTAAGTTGATTCGATTTGGTAGTGATTAGTTCGAGGAATCTGAAAGACTCTAAGTGGTTGATGTAAACTTTGTGTTACATTTATTAGATTGCATTGTTATTTTGTTTATCATTGGTTGAGTGATCTATAAGACTTTGCGCTTATAATCATTCATGCTCATGCATGTTCTTGTTGGATAATCTATGAGACTTTGTGCTTATAATTATTCATTCTCTTGGATACTTTGTCGAAAGATCTACAAGACTTTGTGCTTGTAATCGTTCGTGCTCATTGACATTTTGGTTGGATGATCTACAAGACTTTGTGCTTGTGTCGTTCATGCTGTTTGAAGAATTGTTGCGTCTAAGAAGACTTTGTGCTTCTAACGTAGCAAACGGTACGTTTATGCAGATCCGACATTGATAAAGCTACGGAACGACTTTGTGCCTTCGTGAGCTTTCCCATTTTATTTTCTTTTGTTTGTTGTTGATTACTTCTGGTATCTCTACGCTTCGCTTTGACGAGATAGAGATATTGGCATTACTGCTGGTTGTTAGTTTTTAGTTATCAAGAATTCGGAACTTCCAACACGTGAAACATTGTAAACATCTTCTCTGAAAAAAGAGAGAAGTATGAATGTAACACACCCCCCCCACTCCGTGACTTTCGTGTACATTGTGTAATTACTTTTGTGATTTACTATTGTTTCTCTTAGCAGTAAGAAGGGCGCCTCCCCTTTCCGAGAGGAGAGATTCACATCTCACATAGCTGTGGCTGAAGTCCAAGTTGTGTAATCTGTCGAAAGTTGATTACATAATTTTCACCCAACATATACATATTTATATCTTTCATTTGTTTACTCTTAAGTTATAATCATGATATACTTATATATACATATATACATATAATAAGATCAGAAAACAAATTTCATTACTCCAATTAATAAGTTAACAACGTATATATACAAACATATATATATATTAATTGGGGAGGAAACGTTGTTTTTAAATACGCAGGGAGAACACATATATATATTTACATGTCAATGAAACAATAATCATATATATTCCAACCATAATCTATTTATGAAAATATTCTTCAATAGGAACAGAAACTCCAAAGAATTGGCAAAGATGGAAGGCAGACCTATGCACAAGTTTAGGCTTAAATAAGAATAAAGATAGGCGTAGGGGAAAAATTAGAGAAACAATATTCAGTCTGATTTCCCTACGTTTCAAAACACAATCCGAAAGAACATCAGTTTATCTGAGGAAATCAAATTCACCTGAAGAGAATGAGGTCAGAAGTTAAACAAGTTTGCAAAGGTATCAGGGAGGTTATATATAAGTGCTTAAGAATTCCTATTATGATCAAGTGCGCGGATGAGATAAGCTGCCAAAGAAATCAGATAAATTATTTAATTTACTACATCCTTGTAAATCTAAAATTTGCAGCTGTCAAAGGTTTTAGGGAGGCTATTTAATTCTGTACAATGCCTCAACTCTAATTACCGTAACTGTGACAGGTTGCCAAGTATATCAGAAAGTGTATATAGGAATTTGGAAATATCGCCATCTACTCGCATTATCATCAAATCTCAAATGTTATCCGCAAGACTTAAGGGAAAAAGAAAGATGAGGTGCAAGAACGTGACTTAAGAGAAGGAGAATATTGTACAACTTTTCTGTTTTGAACTAGATGCAGTTTTGTTTAGAGGCGAGTTTCCTGAGACGCGCTCAAGATTGAAGTTTGGAGACTAATCTTCACCACAAACAGCGGAAAGCTCTCTATCATGTTAGTGATTGACAATATTTTATTTTCAAGTGCTGGAACTGCGACAGATTGCCAGAAGAAACAACAGGATATGCAAATCTTTAAAGGCAGCTGAGACAGGATAATAATGAAATCAGAGAGATTATCTAAATCTATAACATCGGTGACTCTACTCAATTCGTTATCAGGAATAGGAGATAGGAGTAGCATTTTCTTGGTCAGTAAAAAAATTTAAAAAATTAAAAAAAAATGAAATCACAATATTCAAAAGCATCATTCCATGTTTAAGTTTCGAACTCGAGTTATCATCTAAACAACATTCAGCTTTTCAATATAGTTGAAAGCATGGGTTTCACCTAAGAAAATTCCCATAAAGAATGGTTTACGCCAACTTCTATATGATCAAAGCCAAATTAAAATGAAATAGAGATTCCAAGCAAAAAGAACAACAAACGAAAGTCATACATATCAACCCTCCACAAACCAATGGAAAAAACTCCGCAGAAGGTAGGCCAATGCATAAAATTCAGTTTTCACAGATATAGAATGACTTACCCGAGATTTTATCTAGAATTAAATTGTAATGTCAGCGTAAAGACGTTCTGCAAATAGCTATCCAAGAGAGAGCCAATGCAATAGAGTCCCGTTCGAATAAGAGAAGAAGGGATGAGGAAGTTGTGAACCTAAAAGGATGAGGAGCCCCCCGAGCATCAGATCTCCAGGAGGATAATAATTTTTTTGTCCCCTTTCACATTGACAGGACGATCCTCTTGTAACTGCTTTCCTTTCGCCTTCTATCTTCCCCCCCCACAAAAGCTGAATATAGCTATTATTTATTTAGTTAGCAATAAACTATTCACCTTCCATTTTCCAATTGCTTTCCTTGCATTAAAACACTTCAGCTTCCTATCTATTTAAATTCCTTATTATAATAATGATCTTTGAACAACTAATAAATTATTAATTATTATCGAATATCATTAAAGAATACTTTTACAAAACAATTAGTTTATTTATTTATTAATAACTCTTTACTTAATATTTTATAAAACTAATTTATTTAATTTTCATCTTAATTTCTAGTTTTATTTACTCAATGCTAAATTGAGTACAAATTCCATCAAATATTATGTTAACTGCATAAACTAATTACAAACAAAACAACAATAACGCAATTAAACACTTACACAAAATCCGGAAAGGTCACAACAGAGGGGCACTACAATATCCAAACACAAGAATGCAGAGCCAATATGAAGCTGTTGTATAAAATTGAAGATTCGTAAATCAGCTCCAGCCATATTTACCAAGGAGGAAACCGTATTAAGTATTGAAGAAGTTTCCTTGAAGCTTTGAATTCATTGTGGAGGACTAAACTATTCCTGGCGCCAATAATACTTTGAAATTCGCATCCTGAGAGAATTTACGGGAAATTCAAAAGAGATTTGAAAATAGTAATATAGCTGCCATGTTGATGTTTAAATGCAGCTTCAGTCGTATTTCTTCTAGCTTCTCCTTTACATCATTTGATAAATTAAATATTAGCTATGAGGCCATTTAATTTATAAGTATCTAGAGGCACAAGCTTATGATTGAAGAGTCATCATTTAAAGAGTTGTTGAGGCCGACCTCACTCTCATTTGTTTACAAGGTGCAAAAGATATTCTTTCTTTGGTGGCCGACCTTTTCTCTTGGCACATTATTTTATGAAGAGATTCTTTCTTGCTAGCCGACTTGGTGGCGAAAAGTCAAGTCCTCTTTCTTGTCTCTTGTATATATACTCATTCAATTGTTCATTGTTCATCATCCAATACACATTGTTCTTCCACTAGTCTAAGGTGTGAATAAGGAAGGAGCAGAGCAGATTAGTAAATCTGTTATGAAAAGTCTGAAGATCATCAAGTGAAGTTTGAGTTCTTCATCAAGCTAAGTTCGAGCCCTTCAAGTGCGAGTTTGTCTAAGGAGCAAATTGCAGTTTAAGCAGAAGGCTAAGATACCTATTGGCAGTTTAAGCAGAAGGCTGAGACACCTGTTGGCAGATTATATCACTCAGTTCCGTAGTTGCATCAGATTGTGATGCTTTGTGTTGGCCTTCTATTCGGCCTTTTGTATAAGTATCTTTCTTGTTGAAGATTCAATAATATAAGAGATATTATTGGCTGGGTTTTCCTCCCTCAAGAGGAGGGTTTTCCCAGGGTATCTGCTGTGTCTTGTGTTGTTTTTGAATTAATTTATGTGCATGTTAATCTGATCACTAAATTTAACATGCCACACCTGTTGAAGCCATGATATCTTTATCTATTCATTAAGCTGCATAAGAGACACGGGAATATTGAGAGCCGAAAGTAATGCGAGTCTTACTGAAGGGTGATGAACATTTATATTTCTTCGGACTTGAAGAAATCGGGTATTCACAATTTGGACGGAGCAGCTTGATGGCGAAATATAGGAAATATTGAAAGACCAATATTAATCAATATGGAGCAGAATATCAGAGGCAGTTAACCCATGCTTTGATGCTTTAAAATCAAAAGTAATTTGTATAAGGGAAAATATACATTGAGTTTAATTCCTTCCTAGCCGTCGCAGATAGAGGAGTTAAGATTGATGTTGAGGGGTGTTTTGAGTCGGAGATATCACATAGCGGAAAGTAATTCAAGCATTGAGTTTGAAGTAGCCGCCATAGTAAAAGAGTCGATGATTAATAAGTCGAGCCTTTCCTAATACTGTCGTTACCTTTGATTAACGCTTTCTTTAAAGACGAACTGCGTTTAATTTGTGACGGAGGATTATTTTGGATTGGCCGAAGTTTATTAGAGGTTGTTGTATTAACACATGGTCTGGGTTCTTCTTTCCGGCATTTCTAGTGATATGTCAATTAAAAGATGAGTTGTGTCTATACAGAGCAGCGCGGCATATTCTTAAGTCTAATTCCTTCTAAGGAGTCATTGCAAATAAACTAGCATGGCATCAAGAAAGGAATTCTTGGATTATTTCAGGAGTCAGGAGAGTTAAGAGTAATCGTGAGGCTTGGTTTAGTTTCCACGGCATTATCTTCTAGTCTTACAAGCATCGAACTCTTTCAAATTTGGGTCGCCAAGGAAGTTACGCGCCTAGCAAAAAAGATTATAGTCTTGAAGTTATATTGAAGGGAAAGAGGTATTTGGAAGGAAGACAAGTAATCAGAACAGAAGTCATAACAAGATATTTAAGCGCCACACTACTCTTTGAAGCTGTCCATATTCTCATCTATAAAGGCTTGTGATTGAATTAATTATTGATATTAAAAGCTGGAGATATGTGGTCTTCCCTATGATCAACAGTCGAGGTCGTGACATTTAATATCATTTTCTATGCATGGGCTTATTGTGCAAGAAGTGTCAAACAAATCTAAGGTGCATAAAATATAATAAATCTTTTCCCTGTTTAATATCAGGACTGAAGTATAGTATTGTTGTGAGTTACTTCTGGAATATAAATGTTTGATAACTTTCAATTTATATGCTGGCATTATGGATGTTTATTATTATTGTTTCTGCATTGGTGAAGACTCTTTATATTGAATGTTGTGAGAGTCAATTGTCAATTTTTGAAAATCAACTGGAAACAAAATTGGAACAGCATTTAGCCAAAGTGTTTGACGAAATGTCCGGACAGTAGAATGGGCAAAGTTTGAAAAAAATTGTATGACAAACCGGGGTAGCTCATTATAGTTTATAAGGTTTTGGGTATTATATATTTAAACCCAATTTTTAAATTTCCAAAATATTTACCTTAATATTTAACTCAAGCCATTAAAGTGGTATCAATGCATATCACTTAAAATGGATACTTGAGTAGAACAAAAAATAAAAGGAGAGGCAGACGAGTGTTATATTGACTGGAACCACCATCATTTGTGTTGTTACAGACCTGATCACAACACCTCACCATAACCCGGGTAATAAGCATCAGCTGACCTCAAATCAAGCTTTCATCTAACCCAGCCAAGGAGTGACACATCAGATCTGAACCTAAACTTGGCGTTGGAGGTCATTTAAGTGTTGCACATCCTTGCAATGTGATCAGGCAAAGATTCACCCTTGAGAAGGTGACTTGGGGTCAATCATACCCAACTGAGTGTATTCAATCCATCAATGTAAGTTTTTGCAGGTTTACATCAGACCTGGGTTTATTTCCAGTGATCCCTGGTTTTTGGTAACTAACTGTATATCAAAGATTGTAACTATTTGAAATTCCATTCTAAATAATTATTCTTGTTGTTGTTTGTTGAATTGGTATCGCTATTGTGAAGTATTTGTTTGAAATCAAATATCTAAAGGCGGTCAACCAAACTTGTAAATCCAAGTGAAATTGGTGAAACTAAATGTGGAAACCCTAGCTAGATGTGGAAACCCTAGGTGCATCACATTGGTATCAGAGCCTTGTTCTTGCCAACCTGTGGGAACTGCTTTAATGTAGATTCATGGATAAGACTGAGGAAAATTTGCAGGAAGTTATCAAGGAAAACAAAGAATTTCAATTCCTTTATGAGAGATCACATAGGATTTGTTATGCATTCTAACCTCATTGTGAAGGAGCCATGTCTACAATTTGTAGATCACTCATGGGAACCAAGCACCACAATTGAAGACAAGATTGTGAGAAATAGCCAAATGGAGATAGTCACCTTGGGGAGCTTGATGCTAGACAAAGGTAAGCAAAATAGATGTCATTTTGATGATCAAAATTTTGTAACTCTGTTTGGTATGGTGTTTTGGGTATCAAACTACAAGCAAGTTGAAGGGCTCACAAAGAATGAGACACTACAAATTCCTAACATCATGAAGGCAAGGCAATTGGTCATCCCTTTGGGGGAACAAGAGATATGCAAAGAATTATATATAATGGGTCTAGGAAGGATCAGCAAAACATGGAGCTTACATTGGGAGCATTTAACAAGAAAGCTCACTATGGAGTTGGAATCCAAGAAAGAAGAGATAGAACTTCAAGGCATTGAAGAAGGAGATCCTAGAGCAGCTATGGCTCTATGGATGAAAATCATTTGGTGACAATAACATTTTTTCCAAAGGTAAGGTGCTTGATCTCAATGGTATTTGGTCTATTTTGGTTACCCTCAACATTGCATTTCTAAGATGGCCACCCAAGGGGATAATTGTTAAATGGACCCTGTTGGTTGAAGAACACCAATTTGACATAGCTGGGATGAATATTGGTTGCAAAAGACATGAACCAAGAGCCATTTTGAGGATGATTCCAAATTTTGGACCTGATGCCCTCAACATTTCCAGCACTCTTCACACTTTTCTTGCAACCAAAGAAGAGTTTCCAATCCCATGGTGGAGAAGTCTCCAATCCATTGCCATTGTTGAAGTGTTCTCAAGTAGTACAGAGCGGTTTCCAGCCTCTACTTTCTTGAAATCAAATAAAGGAACTCAATTGGGCAATCAGGGTATTATGTTCCTATTGATCATTTTGATAAAAACATGTTTTGGATTGATGATATCTCCAACGAGCAGCTACGGATCTGCAGCAAAATGTGACTGTTATTGCCACCTTCTAGCCCACCAACAATCTAATCCAAACCATCTTTCCAGTGGTAAGGATTGGGGCATGTAATAACCCACCCTTATTTTTTTGAAAAGCTTCACAACTTGCACCCGCTAGCATTAGCCCAATATGCAAAGATAAGCAACTGAAAGCAACCCTTCACTTTTTGATCACCCAAATCCCAGTATGGGCAAGGTGAGAGCATATGGTGGAACAGTGATCTTGCATTACATGGAAAGTACAAGCTAACTGAAAGTAAACACCTTCTACTTCTGATCACCCAGATCCTGATGTGGGCAAGGTGAGAGCATAGGATGAGAAGGCTTACAATTAAGAACTTGGCTAATGCTACCACTTCTTCAGTGGGGTGAGTAATAATAATTAAGTGCAAAAAGTAAACAAGAAATGCTCTTGGCGGCAAGCCAGCCACTTCCACTTTTCAGCGGGTAACAAAGAAAGTAATGCACTTGGTGGCAAAGCTAGCCACTTCCACTTTTCAGCGGGCAACAAGAAGGAAATAAAGAAACTCAACAGCTTATTCAATAGGAGTGTGAAGTACAATAAGCAAAAGGCTCAACCACTTTTCAACAGGAGCAACCACTTATGTAGTGGGGTAAGTATCCAAATAACATGAAAGCAAAGAGCTGTTTGGTACTACCAAATCAGCATTACAATATGATGTCCAATACATGAAAACATGAAAAATACATATCAATATGATTGCCCAATGATATAGTCAACAATGCTTGCAACATAAGAGTGATTAGGCATCATAGAAACATGAAAGAACAAGGAGTTTCAGGCCTGATATGACTAGTGCAGCAGTCTGATATGCTTGAACAGTGAACCAGAAACCCTAACCAGCCCTCATGAATTGAGCATAACTCCTCCAAATCTTAGCAGAATCTCTCCAAACTTTCAACAAGTGTCAAACAGGCCTAGGCATCCAATCCTAAGCTATCAACAGCCTCCAAACAAGTCTGATCAGCAAAGTTATGAACCACAACAATCTCCAGCCAAGGTGTACGGCCTCATGAGAAGGGCGGCCTACTCTTAAAATTCCATCTTCCCGTCTTAAATCACCAAACTTCATGCAAAGGGGCGCCCAAGGTAGTAGAAACTAATGCACCAATACCCACAAAATGATTTGAAGTCCTCCATCCTGCAAGAGCCAATCATGTGGTATGGCCTAGGGCAAGAAAGTACAACCAGCAAACTAATATCTTCTAAAATCACCTCCAAAATGCTTTCCAAATCGCTGCAAGAAGAGTTAACACACCAAAACGTAGCTAGAAGACATCAAAACAATCCATAATCAAAAGAAAACTAAAAATATTTCACCAAAAACTCCAATGGTGACTCTTGCAGTGAAGCCACTCCAATGTCCAACTAGGGAGTATCTCTCAACTCCGAAACTAGAGCAACTTTGAAAGTTTTCGTCTCCAAAGCCCTTGAGGGGATTGAATCCTCACTCTGACAACATTTCATTATCACAAATCAACACATGAAAATGAGAGCAAGTGAGGGCGTTTTATAACCTTGAGACCCAAAAATTTGAATTTACTTTTCCCTCTCAAATGGGACGTCCCTTTTGGAAAATGATATTTTATTTTAATTTCACTTTTAAACCTCCATCTTAGATGTCCACCTTTGGATGAGCAAATTTACTTTTTAAAATTACTTAATTCATCAACTTGGGCGTCCAACTCCATGGCTCCCTTTTAAAAACAACTTAAGGTTCGCATTCCTAGGCATGGGGTACAAAAGTAACTTAATAACTTAAGTTATATTTAATATTTTGTTTTTTCGAACTCCAAATATGATGGAAGCCAAAACTACCAAGAGTAGCTGGGCTCAACACTGAAACTACCAATACTGCTAAAATTGGAAACCCTGCTCTGAAATGCTACCAACACCACTGTTAGAAATAGCACTTACTAAAAATAGCATACTACTAAAAAATAGTAAGTGACTCCAAACTCCATATGAGCACATTCCAATTAGCCATCATGACTTACTAAAAATAGTAAGTCTAAAAATAGACACTACTAAAAATAGCAATGACTGCCCACCAAAGCTCTCTGAAAACCCAAAAATACCCAAAAATCATACTGGCAAACTCTTTCAAAGAACCCATGAAAAACTAACAAGAAACCTCCAAGAATTTAGGAAACCCTAAAAATGCCTCCGAGTAGCCCATGGAACTCCGGAAATGGGCTATCAGCCACTAAAAAGCATAGGGCTAAAAAAGGGACATTACAAAGCATCATGGCAAGAGTCTTTAAAGCCCAAGGTAAACATTATAACTTTCACTTAGAGGAGGTGAGTGTTTGGGGGAACCAAATCCCTCAATGCATGGAGCTAATCAAGAGTCCTCTCCAAGGTAAAATACTTTGTCATGATAATGTTTGGTCCATTTTGAATATGTTCATTATGGCACACCAAAATTGGCTACACAATGAGGCATTGGCAAATCAAGAGCTTTGGGGCGAGAGTCGTCAATTTAACATGGCTGGTTGAATCTTGGGATGTAAGAACTATGGCCAATGGATCATGATGAGTGCTGTTTCAAATTTCAGAACTGCTGTTACCAACAATTCCAGTTTTCCCTACATACAATTGCCAGCCATACTCCAACACCCTTAGAGCTGTTTGGGAAGAAATTCAGGGCAATATATGACTATTACACTTATCTATCAGCACACATACAATCTGAATCAAACCATCTCTCAAATGGTAGAACTTGGGGAATCATGATAAGTACTTGTGGGATCCAAGCCACAGACGAGGTGAGTTAGTAGTAGACATGCATTGGTTATTTTTATTTGGGAAGCTTATTACGAAGAGAGAACTCAAGATGAAGGGAGTGGTGTGTCAAGGTCGCCATCTTATTAAGGTAGTCATGAGCCCCTTATGGAGACCTCATGGAGAAGTTTACATTAAAATCAGAATGGTGCAACATAAGCATGGTGAGGTAGTATCAAACTTGGAAGGTTGTGGTTCGATTTACCCACAAGGAAGGAGGAGAGCAATTGTTGATGATCTCCTAACACTCAAAGAAGGAAGGAACATACTTCGGACAGCCATGTACCAAATATTCAATCTCAATTTTGCTGTCATAATCATTATCAACCCCCATACCACTTCAATACATTTGGTTTTCCAAGGGATTCTAATCATAAAAAGAACAAAGTCACTATCCATGATTGTTGTAAAACCTTTTTCAGCCCCTGAAATGTTCAGACCTTTGAATCTCGCAAAGGATTATCAGTTTTGCTGCTGTTGCATCACTATTAGGTTGCTGGAACAACTGTTATCAGTCACAAAAAGCAGAAACTTGGTTCAATTTAAAGGAAAATCCTTGATGGAAGAAGTTGAAGAAGGGTTGCAGCTGAAGGGAATCATCATTGTGACTACCATTGTAAAGAGCCTAACTTACTTCTCAGACGAATAATACTGCAACTACAGAAATAGGGCAAAAATATTGCAAAGGAATCACACAGATTTAACACCACAGAGAATTCATATTGAGACAGCGAACACTTCTGAATTTTATGGAATCAAATATCAGACTGTAGGAACCCGCACAAAGGAAATTCTCAAGAATAATAAACTCAATCGAATTAATTCAGATCTCGAATATATTTAATTTAGATACATTGCGATGGAGTGCGATAAGCATACATGACCATTCGATAATTGATCCACCGATTGCTATAAATTGTGAAGTAACCCGATGTAATTTGCGATCCCTCTGAACTTGCCACACAATCCGCTATTTTTCTAAGCTCCACCTTTCCAGTGGTGTCGCTCAGCCGAACCTTCAATGAATAACAATCGAGTCCCCCTATGCGGTGGTCCTGCAAAGCACGCAGATGGATGAAAGCAACGCAAGCTCCAGTATGTATGTTGTGGAGAATTATCGATGGCGGAAGTGGGCTCCAACGGCGCTGGCCAAAGCCAATGGCTCTGCCTGGACGGCGATCAATCGTTCCTCCCTTCTTGTAACCTACAATGAGTTTGGCGTGTGAGATGTATGGTATGGAGAGTGATAGATGAACTGAACAACATTCACAAGCTTTCCCACGGCTTGAACTACGTCCTGACCTGGGGTCCTGGATTTGAGCGACTACGTCCTCAACACCAAACAGAGTTTGACTCCAACACTTGTGATAATGTGAATGAAGCAAACGATCCAAATAAATACACACTAAACATGCCAATTGGAAGATGTCGGCCAGAGAGCTAAAAAAGAAAAAATAAAATATAAATTCAAATTCTACTAAGGCACAACCCAAATGAGTCGGCCCAGCCTATTTAATTTATTCATTTAGTGTTGAAAAACACTATTTTCCAGAATTCTCCCGCCAAATATCAATTTGAAATTACGGGAACATTATAGTCCCTGCCCTCAGATGGTTGCTTGTCCTCAAGCAACCTTAAATAAGGATGCTGGAAGATCTCCACCCCTTCCCAAGTAGCATCTTCAGCAGGTAGGTTCTTCCATTTGACTAAATATTCCAAAATAATCTTGTTCCTCAGTTGTTTCTCTCTTACGTCCAGCACCGTTTCAGGCTCGAGAATCAGTTTTCCTTTGTCATCAAGAGGCGGTAGCTCCAATGATGGTGTAATCTGCTGTCCTAAGGCTTTCTTCAAGCATGAAACATGGAAGATATTGTGAATTTTGCTCCCTAGTGGCAATTCAAGTTCATATGCAACCTCCCCAATTTTCCTTGTGATCCTGAATGGCCCATAGAACCTTGGCCTCAGCTTTTCCGCTCCGTTTCCCTTGAGTGATGACTGTCGGTATGGCTACAACCTTAAGTAAACCATGTCGTTGACTTCGAAAACCCTCTTAGTCCTCCGCTGGTCGGCATATAACTTTTGCTGATTTTGGGCTCGCTAAAGATTCTCTTTCAAGGAATTCATGATGTCCACATTTTGTTGAATCATATCCCTGGCACTCGGAACTCTACCATCTGCAATGATCAAATCCATGAAGGAAGTGGCCTCATACCCATAGAGTGCCTTGAATGGTGACATCCCAATAGACATGTGGTATGTGGTGTTGTAACAGAATTCTCCAAGATGTAGCCATTTCACCCAAGCTGATTCTTGTCCTGTCATGTAGTTCCTCAAGTATCCTTCAATCCATTTGTTCACTATCTTTGTTTGCCCATCTATTTGAGGGTGTAGCTTGTGCTAGGGGTCAACTATGTGTGTGCCAAACAGAAGAGTTCTTGCCAAAACAAGTTGATGAACCTGCTGTCCCTGTCACTCACAATATTTCTTGGCAACCCATGAAGTCTAAATACTTCCTTGAAAAACAGATCTGCAACTTGCGGTGCCTTAAATTCTGAAGTAATGGAAAAAAAATGAATGTACTAAGTGAGCCTATCCACCACATCATAAATGCAATCCTTACCTTGCACCTTTGGCAGCCCCATGATGAAGTCCATCGAAATGCTCTCCCACTTTTGATTGGGAATGGGTAAGGGCTGCAACAACCCAGCTAGTAACACATGCTCTATTTTATTTTGTTGACATACCAAGCATTCCCTAACGTGCTGCAATACATCGTTTTTTAATCCCTTCCATGCAAAACGTTCCCTTACTTGTTTGTATGTCTTGTAGAATCCTGGATGACCCACAAGAGGGGTGTCGTGGCAAGCTTTAATGATTTTGTTCTTCACCCTAGAGTGAGGTACAAGGTAGACCCGTCCTTTGTAGAGAATAAGCTCCTCAACCACCCTGTACCTGTCATCAACTATCTTCCCTTCCAAAATATCATTAGCAAATGAATCCTTAGCATACTCAGCTGTAATATCAATTCCCCAATCAGCCGATATATCAGTCATAGCACAAAGATAAGGCTTCCTAGAGAGAGCATCAGCTACCACATTGTTCTTTCCCTTGACATATTCAATATCAAAATCATAAGCTTGAAGTTTGCTTACCCATTTTTGATGTCTATCGTTCAAGTCTCGCTGATTTAGGAAGTACTTAGGCTGTTATGATCTGTCTTCACCACAAATTTCCTACATACCAAGTACTGTCGAAATTTAGCAAGAGCGTGCATGATAGCCAACATCTCCTTGTCATAAATAGAGAAAGCCCTTTCTGGTTTAGTAAGCTTTCTACTCTCATAAGCTATAGGATGTCGGTTTTGCATTAATACGGCTCCAATGCCTTCGCCTGAAGCATCACACTCAAGTACAAAAGGAGATGAGAAATCAGGAATGGCCAAAACGGGGCACGAACTCATTACCTCCTTGAGTTTGTCAAAGGCCTGTTGGGCTATGGGACTCCATGAGAAGGCTCCTTTCTTTGTCAAATTAGTCAAAGGTGCTGCAAGCTGAGAGAATCCCTTCACAAATCTTCTATAGTAGCTGCATAGGCCCACAAATCCCCTCAATTGTGTCAAATTCTTGGGGGTAGCCCATTCTTGTATTGCCTTGATCTTCTCCTCATCCACACTAACCCCTTAAGCACTGATCTTGTGGCCCAAATACAAAATCTCAGTCATCCCAAACTCACATTTCGACATCTTAGTATAGAATGAATTCCTCTCAAGGATGTCAAGCAACTCCTCTATATGCTTTAAATGTTATTCCCATGTTTTACTATAAATCAAGATGTCATCAAAGAAAACCAACACAAATTTCCTTAACTAAAGAATGAATACTTGATTCATGCAAGATTGGAATGTGGCGAGGGCATTGGTTAATCCAAACGGCATCACTAAGAATTCATAATGTCCGTAATGACACCTGAAAGTTGTCTTTTGCACATCCTCATCCCTGACTCTAATCTAATGGTAGCCCGAACGCAAATCAATCTTGGAGAAGTATACTACTCCATGTAGCTCATCTATTAATTCATTGATCCTGGGAATGGGATAGCGGTTCTTGATTGTCTTCTTGTTGAGGGCTCTATAATCGATACACATCCTGAGTGTCCCATCCTTCTTTTTGACCAGCACCACTGATGAGGCAAAGGGGCTTGAGCTTGGGCGTATAAACCCCATATCCAATAACTCCTTGATGGCTTTTTCGATTTCTTCTTTGTATATTCGTGGGTGACGGTAAGGAGTGGTGATCACTGGTTTGGCTCCCTCCTCTAGTTCTATCACATGTTGAAATCCTCTATCTGGTGGCAACCCCGCTGGTATCTCACGGAAAACTTTGCACTTCTTCCAAGATAGCCTGAATGTCGCTGGGAAATGCTCTTTCCTCCTTCGATATGCTAGTATCTGTAATCAAGCATTTTGCTGCCCATACCACTTGATCCCTACAAAAAGATCGCTCCATTCTTTTGGCCGATACTACTATAGGCCCATTCCTGGAAAGGCCCTTGAGCACAACCTCCTTGCCCTCATGCTTGAATTTCAGCTCCATGGTTTGGTAGTTGGTGGTGTACTCTCCTAGTGAATGAAGCCACTACACCCCTAGGACCATGCCTGTGTCACCGACATCAACAACATAGAAATCCTCCTTCATCTTGTGTCCTCCCAATGTCAACTCCATTTGTTGAATTCGTTTCATGCATGGGAGGACATTACCTCCGGCTGCCAGGACGTCAAACCCTTCAAAGTCTTTTGTTGCCAATCGCAACTTAGCAACTGTTCTCTTGTCAATGAAGTTATGCGTAGCTCCACTATCGATTAGTACTGTCACCCTCTGCCCTCGAAGAATTCCCCTTACACATAAAGAATGGTATCGTGGTGTTCCTGATAGTGTTGCCAAAGTGCTTCCTGCTGGTTTTTCTTCCATTACAAGCTCTTGCTGCTCCCTGTTGTGACCTTTTTCACACATCGCCCCATTGCAAATGGGGACCCCCTAATTTTTGCTTCGTTTCGAACTTTTGGCTTGATTTTAGTTAGTTTCCCTGTTGTCTCTCTCTCTCTTTCTGTCCCTTTTCTGTTGTCTGCTTTCCGGGGATGTGCCCATCTGTGAACTTAAACGTAAAATTTTGGCCAAATCTGAGAATTAGGGTTTGTACTTTCATGGCCAATCTAGGGTCAAATGGAGTGAATAAGTTGAAGTCTAACCTTGGTGTTGCAGTCAGCAGGTCCCCAGCAAAATTTCAATGGATTCTGGCAACTTACTATTTTTAGTAAGTGTGTAATTCAGAGCGTTCCTTCAGCATTTTTTGAAGTTTCGACAAGCACACTACATCCAGAACATGTCAAGCTACTCGTCTGCAAATTTTGAGCCAGAACGGAAAACTGTCTATTTTTAGCAGTTCAGCGTCCGGAGCAGATTTTAGAGTTTGTATGTGAAGTTCTTCAATGCATGTCTGCATTTTCTTTTTGGGTTTTTCAAGACCTTCGCGATGGTATAACATGCAAAGTGAGATGATGACTTTCAGATTTCAGCCTTCGAAGGCTATTTTTAGGGTTTGCATGTCAGGGTTTTCTTTGCATGTCTGATGATTCTTTGTGGGTTTTTCGAGAGCTTCGCAATGGTGTGACATGCAAAGCAAGATGATTGGTTTTCAGGGACTTACTATTTTTAGCAGGTCCGTTCCGGCAGTTGCCCAGCGCATCAGAACCACAAACAGGGCGAAATGCAACAAAAACGAGGTCAAACGGAGGTCATTTGATAGACATGAAAGTCAAATTAGGGTTTCCAACTTCAAGACCCAAAATGAGGGGTAAAATGTCATAATTTTCGAAAACCGGTGTATCCCACTGCGATCAGCACCTTTCAAGCTATCCACCGGTAGAATTTGAAGGCAATTGGAGCACTTACTATTTATAGTAAGGCGTCCAGAAACTGGCTAAAAATAGTAAACCAGCAACAGGCGCCAGTGTGAACGGGCAGGTCACCCCATGAGGAGCACAGCATTCAAATTTCAAGTCAAACAGAGTTGTGGAGGTCTTGAAATCAAGCAGCTGCTATAAATAGTAAACCACCTCCAGAAACATGCCAAAAATAGCAGGTCAGCACGGGGCATCGATATGAACAGATCAAACAAGTGACGAAGACCCCATGGCGTGAATTTTAGGTCAAACGGAGTTGCAGAGATTCAAAAATCAAGCACTTACTATTTTTAGCAGGCCTGTGCAGAGAATAGGGTAGCCGTTGGCGACTTTATTCCACGTTGGTGCGGTCACGAAAAACACATCAACACTCCCCAAGAGTGTCCTCCTCATTGATCCCTTCTTCAGTATTTGCTTCATCATCAGATACCACTTCGATGTAATAAACTTGTCCCCTTCCTTGGCATCTATGTTGATTGTTCCATTTCTCATTGCAATAGTAGCACAAGCCTTTCTTGTGGAGTTCATTTCTTGACATGCCATGTGGCCCTATAGGGGGGGCCTTCGGTGGTGGATTTTCCTTAATGAAAGGCTTCTTGGGCTGCCCTATTGATGTGTTTTTGCTAATAGTCTTCCCTTTTTTGGTGGAATCTTCAAGACTTAGAGCTTTTCAAATGGCTTCCTCTAACGTTGTTGGTTCCAAAGCTCTCACCAAGCCACGAAATGACTTTGATAGGCCTTCAATAAAAAATAACATGAGTCGCTTATCCAAAACATCTGATACCATTACTGCAAGTCTTTGAAATTCTGAAACATAATCATCCATTGTGCTTGTTTGTTTGAGTCTTGTTAGCTCCTAGAAGTATGCTTCTGGATCCTTCCTATCGAATCTCTTTGTCAATTTCTGTGTGAACTCAACATAAGTAGATACCTATCCAGATCCTTGAGTTACCATGCCATGGTGCCACCATTCATGAGCTAAACCCTCTAGATGTAGGATGGCGACTTGATAGCTTCCTCTTCGATCATGGGGCTAAGGGAATAATAAGTGTCCAACTTTTGTATCCATGATTGAGCAGTCATATTTCCCAAGCCATCGAAAGTGGGAAGTGTTAGCTTACTCACCCTATGTTGCAGATCCCTGTTGGGGTGGTAAGTAACTTGGCTTCCCTTGGACCCATTCTTGATGTTATGAAATTGGATGAATGGAAGTTGCTGCCTTATCTCAAGATCGATCTCCATATAGGCTTCCATGTTGGCATTAATGTCTCCCTCCACTAGATTTTGTTCATCACTTCCCTGATTCAATCCATGCTTGGGTAGGAACGTGGGCTATGTGGGTCGCCAACCTTTATTGCTTTGATTTTCAGATCCTGGATTATTGGACTGATTGCCTTCTGACCCATTGTTTGAGACTGATTTGTCATTGTTGTTTCTATCATTCATGGACTGCATCATTGTTAATATCATCTGGTTTGTTTGTTCCTGTTGCCTGGCCATTTGTTCCTGCACACTAGCCATCCTTTTTAAGAAAGCTTCGAACTGATCATCTTTATCTCCCATCTTCTTACCTCTGTCTCCTATTCCAGAGGATTCACTTGTTGCTTTCCTCTTTTCCCTTTCAATGGCACACTAATCCATTTGACTCATGCAAAATCCTCAGGCTGGCAGGGTCTGAGGCTCTGATACCATTATAAAGAGCCTAACTTCTCAGACGAATAATACTGCAACTACAGAAATAGGGCAAAAATATTGCAAAGGAATCACACAGATTTAACACCACAGAGAATTCATATTGAGACAGCAAACACCTCTGAATTTTATTGAATCAAATATCAGACTGTAGGAACACGCACAAAGGAAATTCTCAGGAATAATAAACTCAATCGAATTAATTCAGATCTCGAATATATTTAATTCAGATACATTGCGATGGAGTGCGATAAGCATACATGACCATTCGATAATTGATCCACCAGTTGCTATAAACTGTGAAGTAACCCGATGTAATTCGCAATCCCTTTGAACTTGCCACATAGTCTTGTTGTGACCTTTTCACACATCACCCCATTCAAAATGGGGATCCCCCCTAATTTTTGTTCCGTTCGGGTCTTTTGACTTTGGTTTTGGGTTGTTTTGGGGCTATCTCTCTCTGTTCCTTCTGTCTTCCCGGGGATGTACCTATCTTTTGGCCTAATTTGGAGTTTTGGCTAAGTCTGAAGTACGTCTTATCAAATTAGGGTTTTCATTCTTCAAGCTAGTTTGGGGATAATTTAAGTGAGCAAATTGAAATCTGAGCTTGGCACTGCGTTCAGGAAGCTTCAGGCAGGCTCCCATTAAAATTTCACTGAATTTGGACAACTTTCTGTTTTTAGCAGTTCTGGCTTCGGGAGCAATTTTTAGGGTTTGCATGTATGATTTTTCAATGCATGTCAGGATAGTCTTTCTGGGTTTTTCGAGAGCTTCCCAATGATATAGCATGCAAGTCAAATTGATGACTTTTATTTTTTGCAGGTACCCCGCATGCAAGCCAGTTTTCTGGGTTTTTTGAGATCTCTCAAGCAGTGTGACATGCAACCAAGTTCGGCAATCAGTTGATCACTTTTTCAAGAACTTACTATTTTTAGCAAGTTCACTCCAGTAGTCTTAGATCTTCAGTTTCAGGAGCAGAGCAGTTCATAACAGAATTGGAGTTGAACGGAGGTCAGTTGAGGCACATGCAAGTGAAATTAGGGTTTCCAACTTTGGTGCCTAAAATGAGGGGCAAAACTAGAGAAAAATGAAAAACGAATGTATCCCATTGCGATCGGCATCCTTGAAGGAATCTACTGGTAAAATTTGGGTGCATTCTGCATACTTACTATTTATAGTAAGTCGTACCCAGAACAGGGCCTAAAATAGCAAGTACACGCAACTGGTGGGTGTGAACAGGTTGGTCATGCCATTAGGGACTGAGTGAGCAAAAATCAAGTCTTAAGAAGTTGAGAATCATTGAAAATCATGAGAGCTTCAAAAGTTTCTAAAAATAGAAAACAAGGGCAAATAGAGCAAAATTGGCTAAGTGTTCATAGAGTGATTCCAGAGGATGCTCGAAAAATTTCTAAGTCAAAAACATAAGCCCACCCCCTCAAATGCGCCCATCATGGAAAGGAAGCTAGAAGTTTCTAAGGCATTCAAACAGGAAGCAAGATGGGCTAAATGCGCCCAAACACCAAGATGGAGGAGAAAATTCTTTAAGTCATGAAAACTTAGATCACAACCTCCTAAATGCCTACGCATTAATAAAATTCGAAGATCCATGGTTTGGATGATCCACGGATGATCACCGATCCTGGCACCTGACCACCGTCTGCCCGATCCGCCCGCGCCAAGGATGAATGAAAATTTTATGAGGCAAAAATGGAAGTACCACCTAGTAAATGCGCCCTCAAGTTTGAAGAATTTTCTAAGGCACGTAATGTGGAGAAGACCCTATGAAATGCGCCCAACAAGGAGTCTCTAAATGCGCCCAACTCAAGTGCCTAGATGAAAATTTTCTAAGGCACGAAATATGAGACTACACCCTTCAAAGTGCGCCCTATGACAAGGTGACTAAATGCGCTCTAAGATGACTAGAAGCTAAAAAAAAAAATTCCAAGGCATTGAAACAAGAAGCACTAGGGGCAAAATGCGCCCATCTTGGAATAGGAGATACATGAAATTTTCTAAGGCATCAAATAAAAGCAAGACCTCCTAAATGCGCCCAAGCATAAGATGGACAAGATGCCTAAAAATTTCTTAAGACATGAAAACATAACAAGACCCCTCAAAGTGCGCCCAAAAGGAATAGGGTGAGGAAAAGTTTCTAAGGCACAATTCCAAGATACACAAGAAGCAAAATGTGCCAAGGTATGATGAAATGCGCCCAAACATCAATGACTTCAAATGCGCCTAAGGCATGAATTGAAGTCAACACCAAGGAGGATACATGATGAATGTGCCTAAAGAAGGAGGTGGATATGCACCCTATGGGAGACAAATGGGCTGAAATGTGACCAAGAAGTAAAAAATTTCTAAGGGAAGAAACAAAAGTACAAGGGGTCATATGCGCCCAAAGAAGAAGTTAGAGCAAGAAATTTGTCTAAGGCATCAAATATGAGCTCAACCCATCAAATGTGCCCAAGGGGGAATGGATGAAGATATGAAAATTTTCTAAAGCAGGTAATGAAGCAAGAGCCTTCTAAACGCGCCCTCAGGATGAAGTGAAACTCAAACATCAAGCTCCTAAGAGAAGATGGACAAGATAGGTGAATGAAATTGTTAAGGCAAGAATATGAAAACATCAAGATGATATGCGCCCTAGCACACAGATGTTAAATGCGCCCATGATGAAAAGTTATGAAGAAAGCAAAGTTTGCTAGAGAAGAATAATGAACTCTATCAGATCCAGAGATCAATCAGACCTTGGAAATCAAAACATGGAAATTAGGTAAGTGAAGTGGATTTATACTAGAAGTGTTTTGATGCTCTTCTTTTTGTTTGTTTCGCAAGGTGACTTGGGGTGATGGAGCAAGTACTCCAGAACAATATTACAACCTTGGAAAAGGAAAAGTTACATGTTTGAAACTCCTCTATGATGTCTCATTTGCACCCAAACCATAAAGGGAGATGTTGGAAGAAATGGCTAAGTGTTGGAATTCCTCCACAAAGACCTACTATGCACCCAACTCAGGGAGGCAGATGGCAAGGAAGAAATGGTCGAATCCAAGACAAGAAAATCCTCCAAGATCAGGATGGAAGAAATGATGAAGGCCCAAGCATTAAAGATCATCCTCAAGCACTAAAAGGTCCTCAAGGCTAAGGGGGAGGGATGAGCAAAAAGCTTCAATGTTAAAGAGTGACAGCAGGATGGACTAAAGAACAAAGTAGAGGAATTCTTCTTAAGTGTGAAGTCCTTCAATGACCCAGAAAATGTTCTCCAGCATACTTCGCACAACCCAAGATGCAGTGGCAGCAAGGAGGAAAATCGCCATCAAGCAAGAAAAAGAAGTTGCAGTCTTGAGGTTTTAGATTGAGAACGTGCCTACCATGTCAATTCAAGAAGTAGAAGTTGTGTTGGCCAGATTCATCAAATGTGCAGTCAAAGAGAAGAACAATGGGAATGCGTCTTTGAATGAGAATCTTCTTGAGGAGAGTGGGCATTAAATGCTCATAGTGGTCAAAGGGAGAGAGTGGGCTTTCTATGCTCATTTATTACCCCACTCCTCCACTTTCTGGCAGTTTTTAGGGCAGAATCTTGACTAGGGCTTATGTGGCTCAATCTGAGCCCTTCATTGTAATTCAATCTGAGTCGTCTGTTGGAATTGGCCAACTATAAAAGCGGCATCCCCCCTCATTTGTACATATAGAATAGAAGATAGGAAGATAGAGAGACGGCTAGGAGTTGGTAGACACAGGAGATAGAGCATAGAGAGATAGCATAGCATAGATTGATTGATAGCATAGAATAGATTGAAGAGGAAGGAAAGTTTTCAAATTGAATGCTTTGTAAGAAGTTGTTGTGAACACTCCTATAATAAAAAGAGTTATCATTGCTTGTGGTTTCATCTTTTATTGTGGGTAGCTAGCAAGATTTCTTCGTCCTTCCAATTCGCATAGAATTTTAAAGTAGCTTAGAGTAAAGTAGATTTTAATTCATGCACATAGATAGTTGTGGAATGTGGTGGTTGAATTAAGCAAGCTTCGTTAATCCATACCACTAGTGGGCTCATTGATGGTGAGTTCGCCTTGCATGGTCAACTAGAGCAAGTGTGGACTTAACTTCGATTATGATTTATATGTTGGTATGCATCATTGTGATGGTATCTTCATGTTAAGTTGTGATTTGAATACCTCTACTTACTCCTTTGAAGATTGAACCGGTTCTGTGGAAGCTGTCCCAGGTGAGGCAAAGCAGAGCTTGGTTGAAGTTTGCAAGAGTTGATCTCCACATCCCGAGCCTAGGATAGATCATAGCATTTTTAATCCCTGCAGCCATTCAAATTCAGTACTTTCTGGTTAGTTTAGGAAATTTGAGCTTCACTAATAAATCTTTT